>PVIY010050170.1:0-16342 GCA_004026745.1 Myrmecophaga tridactyla
CTGGGCCAGTCCAGGCAAGGGAATGGCCATGGGGGATGGGCTGGTGGGGGCGGGTGAGCAGGTGCAGGTGAGGGGCCTGAGCCACAGGAGGGTCCACCTTGGGGAGCAGGAGGCCTCAAGGGCAGCCCCCTGCTGGCTGTGGCCCAGCCCTCTGCACCGGACACAGAGACAGGCCACCCCATGGGCCAGGTGCCTGTGGTGTGTGGCAAGGGCCAAGTGAGCGACCTGGGGTCAGGAGGTGGCCTCGACAGGCGGGATCCACCAGGAGAGGAAGGAGAGCCAAGGCAGGCCTGGCAGCCGGCCTGGAGGAAAGGGCCAGTGCTTGTCCCTTCTTAGCTGCGGCTGCTAGGAGGGCAAGAGGGGCCGCCTTCCTTCCCGGGGCCCTCTGGAAGCCATCCCAGGTCTCTGTCCATTCTGTACATGTACGCCCTTCTGGGGTTTCACCTTTGCCCTCGGACAGAAGTCCTGGGAGCAGCATAAAGAGACGGGGGGGTTGCCTGGACGTGGGGGGTATCTGTTTGCATGTGGAGCTGGGGGTTGTGTGGCAACAGCCTGCTGCTCCTGCTGGCCTCCTTGGGGATGCATAGTGGTCTGAGCTGACCTCTGGGAGCTCAGGGGACTCTCCTCTTGGGACCAACACCAGGTCTGGGGCTCAATGGCAAACGATAGAACGACTAAGGGTTTTAAAGGTAACTCCTGGTGCTGACCATCAGAGCCCGTGGTGACAAGCAGCCACTCCTCTCGGGTGGGGCATGCGGGGCATTCCTGGGTGCCCGAGTCTCTCCACTCACCGCCGGCAGTGGCACCGAGGACTTGGGCTCGCCGGGCAGAGCTTCGGGGCCACGTAGCACTCGGGCCCTTTCTCCCCAAGGCCCTGCTCGTCCTGCTTTCAAATTTGAAAAAGGCACATCCACAGCTCCTTTTCTTATTTTTTCTCTTTCAAATATCTCTAACCCGGCCCCAAGGCAAAGCTGCCACAGAATCCATAGGGGAAATCCCACCCATGCTTCTGTTCTGTCCACTCCAGCATCCAGGGTGGCAAAGGAGGCCTTTTCCCAGGGCGGGAGGGGCCTACGGAGTGGCCACCATGGCCAGGGAGGCAGGGCCGGGTGGATGGAGCGTTTCCAGGATGAGGCTGGGGTGGCTCGGGAAAGGCGTAGTCACCTGTCCCTTGGGCACCTGCAAAGAGATGTTCTCGCTGCAATCCGGCCACTTTCGTGTTGCCACCCCCTTGGAGGAGTGATGGCCTGAGGAGGATGTGAGTTAACTTCTGGGTTCCACGCAGAAGCGGGCATGGGTTCCCTCAGAGCAGCAGCACCCGCTCCCCGCTGGCTGTCTTGGCTGCTCCTTGCATCCACATGCCTGTGTTTGTTTCATTATTGAAAGCACCACCCGCTCTCAGGCTGTCACGTTTCGGTCGTTGGCGGCCAGCCTCGTCGGCGGGAAGGTCCCCCACATGCTCAGGGTAGGCTGGAAGTTTTGTATCGTGTATTTAAAGGACTCGTAGGGGAGTCAGGCCGACAGCTCTCTGCCAGGCTTCATGAGTCTCCTCCCTCATGGCCCTCAGGCGGGATCTCCTGGAGAAAGGGAAGCAGAGCCTGGATCTGCCGCTGATGAATTAGAGTTAGCACCACTGCCGCCCTTAATAGATTCACCTGCACCACCTCCAGTAGACAATGTTCCTGGTGACAGGACAGCACTCCCCTTGGTGTTTTGAGGGTGACTTGGCGCCCCACGGGAAGTCCTGAAGATGGTCAGTCCTGCTGGAAAACGAGCTCCTCCTAAGTCCTGTCGCAAGGAGTGTTCGTGCAGCCGCAGCAGGGCTGGGGGGTGCAGGGGAGCTCTGCCCGTGGGGTTTTGGGGTCATTTTCATGGGACTCTGCCTGGAAGATACCAGACAGAGCTCTGCCGTCTCAGAGGGAAGAAGTTAGCCCCTGAGGTGCATTCCCTGTGCACCCACCTCGGATTGGGCTTTCACCTTTACCAGCTTGTTGCCCTCTGCCGGCTCCCCTCAAGGACAGAGGAGAGGGTGAAAAGAGCAGGGAAAGGAGAAAACAAATGAGACAAAGGTGCAGTTGGCCTGAAGTTCCAACACCCTCTCTAAAATAATGGCCTTGATGTGGCCCTCGCAGATTGTGTCCCAATCCGTCCAGTCCCACAAACGTGAGGTGCTTCAGCCTGTCCAGCACGGGACCCACACACCCCTCCTCAGAGTCCTCGGAGCCACGATTCTGGCCCGCCAAGCCCAGCACAGTTGGAGCACGTCTTGCACTGCAGTAACTCCCACTGGTTTATTTTCTTGTTGCAGAAGTGACACATCTATGGCAAGTGTGTCAGTTTCTAAAGCTGCTGGAATGCAATATACCAGAAATGAATTAGCTTTTACAAAGGGGATTTATTAAGTTATAAGTTACAATTTTAATTGTAAACTTATAACTTGTGAAATGTCCAAACTAAGGCACCAAGAAGAGGATACCTTCTCTCAAGGAAGCCTGATGCATCTGGAACATCTCTGTCAGTTGGGAAGGCACGTGGCTGGTACCTGCTGTCCTTCACTCCCAGCTTCTGGGTTCACACAGCTCTCCCAGCTCCTGCCTCTCCAGACATCTGTGTCTTGGTTTCATTTCTCTGTTCTCTTTGTGAGCTCTGAGCACACTCACTCTTTCCTTGAGCTCTTTTAAGGACTCCAGTTAACTCATTAAGACCCACCTTGAGAGAGCTGGTCCAAGATGGTGGCTTAGTGAGGAGAGGGATTTAGTTCATCCTCCAGAGCAGCTAGTAAATAGCCATAAACAGTACAGAAGAACTGCTGGGGCCACATTAGTGACTGGACACACAGCGTACCCAGTCTGGACAAGTTGGACCGGCTGCAAGCCCACCCAGATCCATGAGTTTCCCAAGCCGTGGAGGCCTGTGCCCTTCCCCACAGGCTGCTTCCCAGAGGGGTAAAGAAAGAGACTTTACTAGCAGCGGGGGCTGAGCACAACCAAACTCCAATTATGGAATTAATTAACAAATTCTAACTACTAAAAATAAGCCCCTAGTTCAGCTGAACCTTGAGTAAAAGTGGAGGTCACTGGTTTTTGCCCCAGTGCAGAGGGGGCAAGGCTGATGGAAAAAGAAAAAAAACAAAACAGGTGTTTTTGGCTTGGACAGCATAAAATACTTGAAAAGGTTTGGGCCCTGAAGGAAAGGAGGAGGCACATAGGACCTGGAGATACACAAGCAATGTACCAACTTAAGCTCTTTATTGGCAAAACCAAGTGTTCTAGTTTGCTAGCTGCCGGAATGCAACATGCCAGAGACAGATTGACTTTTAATAAAAGGGGATTTATTTCATTAGTTCTTCAGAGGAAAGGCAGCTAACTTTCATCTGAGGTTCTTGCTTACGTGGGAAGGCACAGGATGGCCTCTGCTGGCCTTCTCTCCAGGTCTCTGGGTTCCAACAGTTTTCCCCGGAGTGATTTCTCTCTGCATCTCCAAAGGCCTGGGCTGAGCTGCGAGGGCTGAGATGAGGTATTCTGAGCTGCTTGGGCTGTGCTACAATGAGCACTCTCATTTAAGCACCATCCAATTAAATCAAACATCATTCATTGCAGCAGGCACGCCTCCTAGCCGACTGCAGATGTAATCAGCAACAGATGAGGTTCACATACCATTGGCTCATGGCCACAGCAACAGAACTAGGTGCCTTCACCTGGCCAAGTTTACAAATGAATCTAACTACCACACCGAGGAATAGGGGTCCTGCTCTGAAAAGGATTTTTTTCTTTTCTTTTTTGTGGCTGTGTTTCTATGACTTGACTGTTCTTTGCATACAACTGCAGCACTTCTCAGGCTCCAACTGCCCAAGGCATGGGCAAAATTAAGCTTGTCTGAGAGACAAAGAGACTGGTCAGATGAAAGGAAGTAATTCCCTGGAGGTTGTGCCTTCTCCAGAAGAGGGGTAGGGCCCAGCTCAGGTGGAATCCCTCCCTCAAGGAATTCAGACCCCAGGGTCTGGAAAAGTGAAGCAATTAATGCCAGCCTACAACCTCTCCTCTGTCTCAACCATGCCCCAGCAGGGAGAGTCTGCTGAAGTTAAAGGTACCACATCACCTTATGCTAGTGGGACACACAGGCAGACAAGCACCACATTCTGGGCAGGATAGGAAAAACACAGGGTCCAGAAGCTTTCTAGGAAAGTCTTTCAACCTGCTAGGTCCCACCCTCAGGGAAAACTGACACAGGTGACTCTTTCCTCCTGGTCTGGGAAAATCTGACTGGGGTCTATAATACCTAAGAAGACCCTCCTAAGGGGAAAAAAAAAAGGTACCATATAGGCAGGGCAAGAAACAAGAAAACAAGAACTGAAAAATTCTGATCTGTTAAACAAAACCTAAGCTAGAGGGCTAGAATAAGCTGAACTGAATGTCAAAGAACAGATAGACAATGAAGTCGTCCCGCAAGAAAATCCTCGGTAAAAAAAAGTGAAAACAATCTCCAGAATAAACTAATTAAGGAAATTAAATGCCTAGACACCAGCAAAAAATAACAAATCATACTAGGAAAATTGAAGATATGGCCCAGTCAAAGGAACAGACCAACAATTCAAATGAGATACAGGAGTTGAAACAGTTAATTCAGAATGTTCAAACAGACATGGAAAACCTCATCAAAAATCAAACCAATGAATTCAGGGAGGATATAAAGAAGGCAAGGGATGAACAAAAAGAAGAAATCGAAAGTCTAAAAAACTAAATCACAGAACTTGTAGGAATGAAAGGCACAGTAGAAGAGATAAAAAAAAATGGAAGCCTACTATGGTAGATTTCAAGAGACAGAAGATAGGATTAGTGAACTGGAGGACGGAACATCTGAAATCTGACAAGCAAAAGAAAATATAGGGAAAGAATGGAAAAATATGAGTAGGGATTCGGAATTGAATGACAAGATGAAGTGTATGAATATATGTGTTGTGGGTGTCCCAGAAGGAGAAGAAAAGGAAAAAGGAGGAGAAAAACTAATGGAGGAAATTATCACTGAAAATTTCCCAACTGTAATGAAAGACTTAAAATTACAGATCCAAGAAATGCAGCATACCCCAAACAGAATAGATCCAAATAGATGTACTCCAAGACACTTAGTAATCAGAATGCAGATGTCAAAGAGATAGAATTTTGAAAGCAGCAAGAGAAAAGCAATCCATCACCTACAAGGGAAGCCCATTAAGACTATGCATAGATTTTTCAGCAGAAACCATGGAGGTGAGAAGACAGTGGGAAGATATATTTAAGTTACTAAAAGAGCAAAACTGCGAACCAAGAATTCTATATCCAGCAAAATTGTCCTTCCAAAAATGAGGGGAAAATTAAAACATTTTCAGACAAAAAATCACTGAGAGAATTTATGACCAAGGGACCAGCTCTGTAAGAAATACTAAAGGGAGCACTAGAGACAGATAGGAAAAGATAGGAGAGAGAGGTGTGGAGAAGAGTGTAGAAATGAAAACTATCAGTAAAGGTAAAAAGAAAAATTAGATATGACATATAAAATCCAAAAGGCAAAATCGTAGAAGAAAGTACTGCCCACACGGTAATAACACTAAATGTTAATGAATTAAACTCCCCAATCAAAAGACATAGACTTGCAGAATGGATTGAAAAACAGGACCCATCTATATGCTGTCTACAGGAGACACATTTTAGACCCAAGGATAAACATGAGTTGAAAGTGAAAAGTTGGGAAAAGATATTTCATGCAAACAACAATCAGAAAAGAGCAGGAGTAGCTATACTAATATCCAACAAATTAGACTTCAAATAAACAATTAAAAGAGACAAACAAGGACAGTATGTATTAATAAAAGGAACAATTCAACAAGAAGACATAACAATTATAAATATTTATGCACCAAGCCAGAGTGCTCCAAGATACATGAGGCAACACTGAAAAGACCCAGCTTGAATGGGCAGGGTCATATCTCCATGGAAACAACCTAATCAAAAGATCCCACCCAACAATGGGTCTGCCCCAACAAGACTGGATAAGAACATGGCTTTTCTAGGGAACATGATAACTTCAAGCCAGCGCAGTAGGGAACATAAAGAAGCACAGAGAAGCAAGTGCCCCCTCCCTACCACTGGAGGGAAATGCAGCTGACGTCCGCTGTGACTCCCGCCAGCCCCTTCTGTGCCCGCAGAGGGCACATCACACCCCCTTTCTCAAGACGCTCCCGGTTGACACAGTCCTGCATCCCATAGCCGGCATGACATACAATGCTCTGTGCGTCATTTGAACAGCCTCCTGGCTTCCCATTATTTGGGTCTGTCATGACCAATTTTACACAACTCCCTACCATGAATGTTTACTTATTTTCCATGTTCTCTTGCTGTAAACGTGAATCAGGCAGGACATTTCAGAGAAAATGAAAATCCAAGAAGTTGGAGGCTGCGTCACTTGGAAACAAGGTGTTGCGGGGGCAGCCCCAGGGCTGAGCTTGGCCACGTGGATGACTCCCAAGGCCAGGGCCACCCTCCACTCCCCTCTTGGCAGTGCCCCAGGGCACCCAGTGGAGGAGGGGCTGGCTGTCCTGTTGGGCCTGGAGGAAGCCTCTTGCGGCCGTGCCCAGGAGGCATGTGACCTGCAATGCCTGACCTGTCCCTGGCCAGGGAAATGGCCACCAACACTGCCTTAGACCCAACAGGGCATCTCCTGAGCCTGGCTGGGGCCCCCTGGTGCAAAGGGGAGTTAAGAGTTTGTGGCCTTCCAGTAGCCCTCTCCCCACCTGGGACATGCTAAGCCCCAGGCCCCCAGACCCACGGGCGCCCCATCCAAGGGAGGAGGCAGCACGACAGTCTCTGGTGCACTTGACGAGACATGGCCTGTAGCGAGGGGTGCGTGTGAGCCGCACCTGCTGGCCTCCAAGAATCCCAAAGGCCAAGGCCAACTGGGGTAACCCGGGCGCCCAGTAGGACAAGGAGGGGCTGTCCGTGGTGGCCACAGTTTCATGTGAAGAGGTACGGATGGTGGAGGAGATAGCAGGAGCCGCAGAGCTCAAGGGGTCCTGCCAACATGGGCTGCAACCCACCAGGGGAGTCCTCGGGGACTAAGCCGGTCAGTGAGGTGCCCCCTCCCCACAGGCGCCAGGTGTGCACAATGACATGCAACCCCGGCCCTCTTTCACTCTGACGAGGACGGGGCAGCAGGGAGAGTCTCAGACCCTTGGGCCCGTCCTCTCTGCAGGTCCCAGAGCCATGATCACCCAGGCTGCAGCGGGGAGGTGAGAGAAGGGAGTGGAGTCTGGGATGGGGGCTTCAAAAAATCCCCCAGGCTGGGAGCAGAGAGCGAGTGGCCTGGCAGGGTGCTCAGAGGTCGGGGTTGTCAGGGCCCCTGGCTGAGGACGTGGGTGGCCCCGCCACACAGAGGCGTTTTCTCCTAGATTCTTAAAATGCCCTGGTGGGCATGATACGGTGGCTCAGTGGCAGAGTTCTCACCTGCTATGCCAGAGACCTAGGTTTGATTCCTGGTGCCTGTCCATGTAAAGAAAAAAAAAAAACCCCGTTCCCAACAGTTCCAGAGATTTCCAGATGCTGTCTCCCCTGCCAGCCTCCCCTTAGCATCAGCACAGGAGAAATGAGCCCAAGAATGTAGCGATGCATTTTCCTTTTAAAGAACCATGAAAAATAAAGAAAAGGCCCAACCTCCACTGCCTGAGTTCCCTAGGAGCGCTTCTTTCTGGCTCTCAATGGGGTGCTGCTTGCAGGTGATGCCCCAAGCACAGCCTGCTCATAGGGGACTCTGTGAGCTCCAGGGGCCTGGGATGGGGGGTCAGATGACGTGCAGAGGGGGCCCCGGAGGAAGGGGACAGGTGACAGGTCAAGGGGCAGGAGCCCTGGGAAAGGAGCCAGTGTTGTCCAATGAGATGGGCCCTTCTTCAGAGCACGGCACTCTGGCCCCTGCCCCTGCCCCAGCCAAATCCACCTTCCTCCTCCAGAAAGCCCCTGCAGCTCTCTTGGCCCCGCCTCTCCTCCCTCAGGCCTCTTCCCCAGGGCCCAGCTGGATGACAGGGGCAGAGCGGCCTCCAGGCACCATCTTGTTTGCCGTTTGGCACAGCAGGTTCGAAAACAGAGCTGAAGGTGTGACGGCAAAGGGTGATCTGGGGAGGGGTTGCTGGGCAAGGGGCCTCTGGCCTGGTTTTTCCTGCAGTCGTGGGAGGCTCGGGCCCCGCCCAGCCACGTGACCTTCCAAAGCTAGGACCTGGCTTCTTGTCGGCCTTCAGTGAACACAAACTAGCTTCTCTCCGTCTGTTTCCACCAAATCCATGGGCAGGGGCAGGGACAGGGGCAGGAGACAGGTACAGTGGCAGGGCACCTCTCAATCCCATCCTCTCCTCCTCTGGACAGCCTCTGGGTTAGGGTCAGGAGCGAGCCCTGGGGCAGGCAGAGTGGGCTTCTGAGGTCAGTGTTGAGGAAGGAGGGGGGCTGGGGAGCAACGTTCTGGCTGAGGGGGTCTCCAAGGCTGGGGCGTGGGGAGCCAAGGGGTCACAGGAGACTGTGACAGCCTGGGGGGTGGGCCCTGGCTGTGGGTCTCCCACCTCCCCCGAGCAGAGGGGAGCCATCGAGAGTTCCTTAGGAGGAGCAGCACACAAGTGATGCTCAGGCCAGGGAGCCTATGTGTAAGTTTTATCGGCCCACGGCCGCCCCTCTGCCCACACATCGCCTCTGGCTGGTTTTGCTGCTTCCTGCTACAAGGGCAGAGCCCAGTAGGGCTGTCAGAAACAGGGTGCAGAACCCAGAGGGCTTCTTCTCTGACCCTTTGGCAGGGTGTGCGAAGGCGCCCCAGGCGATGGCTTGCAGGCCGTTCCTCGGCGTGGGGAAGCAGGGGCTTCTACACCCAGCGGGGGAGCGTCGGGGTGGCCAGGGTCTCCACCCACCCCTGAGGTAGAAGCAACTGGCAAGTGACACTTCTGGGTTTTTTGGGGTTTTTTTTTTTTTTTAACTCCATCCACATTTAAGCAGGAGAGCTTTGTCTAGGACTCCTGATTTCCAGATTCTCTTAAAATTCAGAGCTCTGGCCTCTGGCCACGCTCCCTCGTGGGAAATGAAGGACAGTTGGGACTGTGGGCTCCAAGGAGTTGAGGTGGAAGGAGGAGGTACCCCAGGTGGGTGGCAGGTGGGGCACGTTAGTGTCTCCACACCTGGCTCTTCCCGCCCTCAGGCCATTCAGGTGTGTGCACCCGGTTACATCTTGCCTCTCCCTTCCCCACGCACACACCAGATCAAAACCGCCTCCAGCTCCCCCACACCCCTCCACCCCACCCCCAGCTGCTCCACTGGCCCCCACCCTCCTTACACTGCAGCCAGGGAAATCACTCACCTCCCCAGGCCTCCCCGCAGAGGAAAACCCAGGCCCTGCCAGGCCCTGCCACCTCTCCACCCTTGAGCCCACCGCTCTCTGTTGCTGGCCTCTTCCTGGGGCAGATAGAAGCTGCTGCCCCAGGGCCTTTTCCTGCCTGTCCCCCTGACTGCCCCTGCCTACCCCAGACATGGTGGGGGGGCTGACCATCCCACTGAAACCAGTACCCCCACTATTCTCTGCCCGTTCCTCCTGTTTCACTCTTCCACACAGCCGTTGTTACCTTCTGCTGTGACATTTTTTGCGGTTCTCAGGGACAGCCCCCAGGGGACCTTTGGCAGTGCCTGGAGATGTTTTAGGTTGTCAGAACTGGGGTGCAGTGGGTGCTCTAGCGTGTAGTGGGCAGAGCCCAGGGAGGCTGCCAAATGTCCTGCAGTACCTAGCACGTCTCCCACAGCCACCCGCAGAGAATGACCCACCCCAGACACTGTATGAGTTTGGGGAGCACTACCCTTACAGCATAAGCTGAGGGGGGTGGGGCGAGGCATCTGTGTTTTCCCCTCCCCCAGAGTGTGAGCCCCGCAGCTGCCATAAGAGGACAGATGTTTGCAGTTATGACCTGAAGTGGCCAAGTGTTCGGCCCTGGGGACAAGCCCTCGGGACTTGCTGGTGCCCAAATCAGGCCCCCCCCAGGCCACCTTTCGCTCTCAAACAGCCCACAGCTGTCAGTCAAAGGCCAGTTCAGTGTGGAGAACCCAGAGCGGGTGGGAAGGGGTAGGTGACACTGACCCGGGAGCGTGGCCAGGTGGACAGCACTAAGTGAGGGTGGGTGCAGCTGGGGCTCTGCCTAGGGTGGCTAGGTGCAGCTAGGGCTCTGGCTGGCATCCAGAGAGTGGAAATGGCGAGGGTTCAACCTGGGGCGCTTTGAAGCTTTTCTAGGGCAGGACAGCAAGCTGCATTATTGATGGATATTCTGCAAAATGTAAATGCTGAGCTATGAAGAGGTGTTGAAAACCCCAGGGACAGCCAGCTGGCGGTTTCCTTCCCTCCTCTTGAACTGGAAAATAGCCAAATCATGTTCTAAAAAACCCACCACCCACTGTTGAAAGTGCCACCAGCTCCAGGTGCCTCTTGCCATGCTCTTTGCCTGGCCGACGTCCAGCAGGGGCGGCTCTGAGAAAGAACCTTCCTCTCACTCCCCGGCCACTTCCCTTGGCCTCACCGTGGGTCATCCTGGAGAGTAGAGGCTGCAGAAACCTGGCTGTGGGGTGGGGGCGCCTTATGGCTGTGGTGGGGACACTCCCCTGCCACGCACAGCGAGGCGTGTGTGCTTCCCTGCGCCTCAGACATGGCTTCTGCACACTCGCTCAGACCTGCTCCACCCATAGTCTGTGACTTCACCGCCTCGTGTAGCCTCTTACCTGTGACTCTGCCTGCGTGAGGTGGCCAGCGTCATTTTTCGCGATGGGACCCAGGAATCCGTGGCAGAGCTGTGGGGTACAGAAGCCCCCTAGAGAACCAGCAATGCCCACCCCCAGCTGCCAGCCCCCTCACCCCATCTCCCACCCAGGCTTGCCTGGCAGAGGCTCTGGCAGTGTCTCTGCATCCCCCTGCAGTGCCCACCATGTCCCTTCCTGGCACGGGGCAGGTCTGTCCAAGCTGCGCCCCTGGCCCTGCCATGCCCTCAGCCTGGGCATCATGGGCACAGCCAGAATAGACGTCCAGCTCCTGCAGCCCACACTGTTGCCCAGGAACTGCCCAGCGGGAGTCACCCCTGGTGCCCATGGGGGCCAGCATGGGGCACGGGCATTGAACCCTTTGCAAGCATGACATAGGGCACAGCACAGGGCAGGCAGCAGACAGAGGACAGGCAGCACCTGGGCCATGGAGACAGTGGAGGTGGGGGCAGGCGGGGCACAGTGCATGAGACTACAGATTTCCTCGAGGTGCCAGGAAGGCCCCTCCCGCTAGGCCCCAAAGGGTGGATGGCCCCACTCTGGCCAGGCTGGGAGTGTGCCAGCGCATGGGTATAGCGAAGAGACCCATGGGGTGGCAGGGAAGTGAATGAGGGGCATGGGGGAGCAGGGGACCAGCCAGGCCACGGTGGCCCCTCTGCTGGGGACCCGGGTGGCTGGGCAAGACCTGGGTCGAGCAGCCACATGAGCATCTCTTGCTGCAAGGGACAGCCAGGTGAATGTGGCCTGGCCTGCCTTGGTTGAGGGGTGTCCAGGCTCGGCACCACATCCCAGGGGCATGGGCAGGGGCCCCCAGCCCTGGGGCCCCAGTTTCTCATCTGTGCCATGAGAGGTGAGGGGGCAGCTCAATGGGCAGCTTGGCTCCCTCCACCCTACACTTCCCAGTGTGCTTTGCAAGCTGGTATACATATTCCCAGATGGACTTTAAAAAAATGGACTTTGCACTTAGGATTAATTTGTATTTGTGGCAGCAATGCTGGCATTGCAATTACACTGGTGACATAAGGCTTGCTTTTAAGCCTATCTAGTGAAGTACAGAACGTCATCACTGGAGGAAAGTTGTGTGAGCCGGGGCATAGCAGCAGGTGGCAGGCGCCTGGCCACAGCATGAGGGTGACGCCCGTGTGGCAGGGGATGGGGGTTGCTCCACAATGACCCCTGACGTGGCCGCAAGAACCTGGCCTGGAACCTGTCCCTGTCAAGGAACAGGGCAGTGGCATTGGGGGATGTGGGGAAAACTTGGCATCATGCTCCCTTCCCCTGCCTCAGGCACCTGGACATTCTGTCACTTTTCCAAGATGGCCTGTGAGAGGGTGTTCTAGTTTGCTAGCTGCCAGAATGCAATATACCAGAAACAGAATGGCTTTTAAAAGGGGAAATTTAATAAGTTGCTAGCTTACAATTCTAAGGCCAAGAAAATGTCCCAATTACAACAAGTCTATAGAAATGTCCTGTCAAAGGCATCCAGGGAAAGATACCTTGGTTCAAGAAGGCCGATGAAGTTCAGGGTTTCTCTCTCAAGTGGAAGGGCACATGGCAAACACATTCATAGTTTCTCTCTCATCTGGAAAGTCACATGATGAACACGGTCAGGGTTCCTCTCTCATCTGGAAGGGCACATGGCAAACACAGTGTCATCGGCTAGCTTCTTCTCCTGGCTTCCTGTTTCATGAAGCCCCAGGAGTGGCATTTTCCTTCTTCATCTCCAAAGGTCACTGGCTGGTAGATTCTGCTTCTCGTAGCTATATCGTTCTGCTCTGCTCTCTCTGAATCTCCTTCATTCTCCAAAATGTTTTCTCTTTTATAGGACTTCAGAAACTAATCAAGACCCACCCAAATGGGTGGAGACATGTCATCACCTAATCCAGCTTAACAACCACTCTTGATTAAATCACATCTCCAGGGAGATGATCTGATTAGTTTCAAACATTCAGCTTTGAATAGGGATTATTCTGCCCTTATGAAATGTGATTTAGATTAAAACATGGCTTTTCTAGGGGACATACATCCTTTCAAACCAGCACAGAGGGTGTGTGTGGGAATGGGGGACCCTGAGCACAGGGGAGGGAGCCCCTGGTTCCCACAAGGTCCGGCCATCAGAGCATCTTGGAGCCCTTCCCTGCGGCACTGTGGGGTAAGGGGATGGACACTGCCGATTGGCCAGGTCTGGACCACGGGCCAACCTGTGCAGCCATGCAGGACTCCACCCCAGCCCCAACCAAGTGGACCAAAGCTAAGGGACGACGACAGGGGGTGGGTATCCCAAGCAAGAGCCACCTGCTAGACCGGCCACCCAGTGCCTACGGGCACCCAGGTCTCACAGAGGGAACCACATGGATGGTATGTTACGGGCACAACCTCGCCTGGTCCATCCTCCAGCACTGAGCCTCCGTGGGCCCAGATGCTGCTGAGATGCTCCCTGCAGCTTGGCTTTCCATATAGGTCCTGGGAGACAGAGAAAATCAGATTTATAAGAAGGAAGGAAACTTGGGTAAGAAATGAAAACGTTTCCAAAGTGAGCCTGCTGCTTCCTCATTGATTTCTCTCGCCGCTTTCCTTGGGGAGGGGAGGGGAGGGCCACTGATAGTGGAGCAGGCCAGGGGAGGGATGGTAGTGGGCCCAGCTCCCCTCCCCTGCAATGGGGGCTGGTGAAAGGAGGGCCCCTGGCAGGACAGTCACCCCTTGCCGAGGTTTGCATAGAGAGACGGCGCTTGGGGTTGGGTTTGCAGTCTCTGCACCACTGGCACTGTCCCCAGTCTGTGCCTGCAGTGTCCCAGCCACAGACAGAGTGTGGCTTGGTGACAAGCAGCTCCAGCAGCCACCAGGTCCCTTGGAGGGACCCCTCCTATCCAGCCGGAGGGTGAGGCTCAGCTGCCCACCATGGAGAGAGTGGCAAAGGAGGAATACAGCTCAGGGTAGGCTTTGAAGAACAGGAATGGGCACCATCTCTATTAGAGCCCTGCCACTCTTGGAGACTGCAGGTGCCTCAGGGGTGTGTGTGGCTCACATTTGTGTTCCTGATGCCTGGTCCAGTGCCACACAGGAGGCACTCTATCAGTGCTCAGGTCAGGGCTCGTGGCTAGCAGCTGCAGGTCACCAAAAGGAAGAGAACTTGGAACCATGAAATAAACAGGAAGAAAACATGAAAGAAATAATAATAGAAATAGCTTATGTGGGTGCTCTGTCATATTTTGAAAATTCCCTTGCCCCTCCCTCACAAAAGATTGACCCTTTTCTCCTTCCTCCTTCTCTGTCCATCCATCCATCCATCCCTTCACCTACTCATCATCCACCTATCAACCCATCATCCATCCTTCATCCATCCATCACCCATAATCCATCATCTATCCATCATCTACCCATCAACCCATCATCCATCCATCACCCACCCATAATCCATCCATCATCCATCCATCCACTCATCATCCATCCATCATCCATCCATCCACCCACAATCCATCCATCATCCATCCATCCACACATCATCCATCCACATATCATCCATCCATCCCCCATCTACCCATCATCATCCATCCACCGATCCACCAATCCATCCACCCAACATCCACCCACCCACCCATCATCCATCCATCCGTCATCATTCATCTATCCACACACATACCCACCTACCCACCCATCATTTATGGAGATCCCTCCTCCCCTCAGTTGGATCACAAAAGCCCACTGAGGTCCTCTCATCCTTTCATTAGATAAGTAAATTCAGGGAGGTGAGAAAGAATTCCCCCACTGAGATTCCCCTGAAGCAAGGGGATAGAGCTCACAGGAGTAAGAAGCTGGGATAAGGTGCAGTAAGCAGCTGGAGCCACAGGGCATGGGCCCAGACATGTAGACACACTACGTGGGGAGCAGTGAGTGGTTTGGGGTTGATGTTGGGATGCACAAGAGCAGGGAGAAGGCAAACAGTGGGAGAGAGCCAGTAAGTCAGGTTCTGGCCTGGGTCCCCCTCGCTGTCAGGGTGGGTGTAACTGCAGTGCCTCGTATCAGACACTGAGGGCAGCATGGCCAGGGCATACCTGGCCAGTGGTCACCGGCAGCCTGAAGCCCGGGAGGCCTTGCCGCTCCACCAGGCCCATCCCCTTGAGAGCTGTGCAGCCCAGCTTCTGCGTTCCTTTTCTCTCTCCCATAATTCATCCCTGTGAAGGCTGAGGAGCTGCGTCCTGCACCTCGGCATTCTCTGACACCTGCTCACTGGGAAGGCCACTCATGGGATTAAGTGGGAGGGGATCCGGGAGGAGTGCACCACACCCTCAGCAGGCCCTGCCCAGGGGTGCGCTGGGCCAGGCTTCATACCACAGAACTCGACGGCAGAACCAGCATTGGCCTGGGTGGAGCAAGACCTGAGCTCCCAAAGCCCTGACCCCTTCCCAGGCCAGCAGTCAAGCCCCTGGCCACTCCCACCTCCCAGCCTCGGCCACACCTCCCCTCTGCCCTCAGATTACTCTGTCACCTCCGGGCTGCGTGGCCCCCTCTTCCTGGAAGCCTCCCTTGGTTTCCCTAGCCACTCTCTTTGTATCATTTGTGGCCTGTTTAGGGGGTGCTTGGATTATGCTGCCTGAGGCCTGTAGACCAGCAGTCAGCAGATGTTTCTTGTAGGGCCAGGCTCTGCAGGCCAGGCTGTTTCCAAAGCTGCCACTCAGTGCTGCCATTGCAGCACAAATTCACTGCATCAGTGTGAGCTTGAGTGAGTGTGGCTGCGTGCCAATAAAAGTTTATTTACAAACAGGCAGAACTGGCCCACGGGCTGTGGCTTGCCCACCTTGGATCTCACAACTCCCTGCAAAGCCCCTTGGGTGCCGGCCCCCTGTGCGGTAACATCCAGACCCCTTATGGGCATGCAAGCGCTCTCTGAACTGACCTGCATCCCTGAGAACCTGTCTGGCCTCTGTAGCCATTGGCAACATCCACCTCACACCCATAGGATGCCGTCTAGGCATTGGGCACCACATTAGAGCCGGGCACACTATGGTCAGCGAGACAACCATGGCTGCCCAGGACCATAGCACAGTGAAGGGTCAGATGTAATCCCACAATGACCCAGTAAGGGAAAGATAGAGCCACGGCACAAGCCATGGCTGAGGGCATGTTGTGGGGAACCTCCGTAAGAAGGACACGTGAGCAAAGACCTGGAAGGAAGGTAGGCATTATCTGGAGGACAGGGAAGCATTCTGCAGCAGGGACAGCATGGGCAAGGCCCTGTGATGGGAGGGAGTGGGACACAGCTAAAGAACTGGGAGGAGAGGGTTCAAGATGGAGCCGGAAGAATGGACAGCCATGAGCTTGCAGAACTTCGTGGACCATATTAAGGATTTGGGTGTATGTCAGTTAGCTTCTGCTGCATAACAAAACATCCCTATACTCAACAAGTTCAAACAGGAGTCATTATTTAGCTCACAGCGCTACAGATTAACATTTTGGGCTCCATTGGGCTCCTCCATGTATCTGCCATCAGTTGTCAGTTGGCTGGGAGCTGGCTGGTCTATGAGGCAGGGAGGAAGGGAGAGAATGATGGA
>PVIY010050171.1:0-16349 GCA_004026745.1 Myrmecophaga tridactyla
GACATGTCTCCACCCATTTGGGTGGGTCTTGATTGGTTTATTGGAGTCCTATAAAAGAGGAAATATTTTGGAGAATGAGAGATTCAGAGAGAGCAGAGAATGCTGCAGCACCATGAAGCAGAGTCCACCAGCCAGTGACCTTTGGAGATGAAGAAGGAAAATGCCTCCCGGGGAGCTTCATGAAATAGGAAGCCAGGAGAGAAAGCTAGCAGATGACACTGTATTCGCCATGTGCCCTTCCAGCCAAGAGAGAAGCCCTGACTGTGTTTGCTGTGTGCCGTCTCACATGCGAGAGAAACCCTGAACTTCATCAGCCTTCTTGAACCAAGGTATCTTTCCCTGGATGCCTTTGATTGGACATTTCTATAGACTTGTTTTAATTGGGACATTTTCTCGGCCTTAGAACTGTAAACTAGCAACTCATTAAATTCCCCCTTTTAAAAGCCATTCCATTTCTGGTATATTGCATTCCGGCAGCTAGCAAACTAGAACAGTAGCCATATGAGTAATTATAAATGCCAGTACTATTGTAATGAATTTTTAATTATGTAACTCTACTTCTTACAGGTGCTAACATTCAAATGCATAAAAAGTAATGATAATTGATAGTTTTGGACATACTGTATACAAAGATATAATCTGTAAGAAGAACAGAAAAAAGCGAGGGAATGGAGAGGGAGAGGACAGTATATGTGTATACTACTGAAGATAAGTTGTTATCAAATGAAATATGATTTTATAGATTTAGGATGTTAAATTTAAACCCCATGGTAACCTCAAAGAAAATACATAAAAATACATTCAGAAAGAAACAAGAAGAGAACCAAAATGTTTCAATACAAAAGAACAAATATACATGGAAGTAAGCAGTAATGGAAGGATTGAGGGACAAAAAGGCATGGCTTACAAAGATGAAAGAGAAATATGGTAGAAGAAAGAACTACAATATCAATAGTTACTTTAAATGTAAATGGGTTAAACTCTCTAATCACAAGGCAGATAGTGGCAGAATGGAGAAAAAAGCATGACCCAACTATATTCTATTTATAAGAGACTCACCTTAAATTCACTGCAACAAAATAATTAGAATAAGCAAATTCATAGAATATAGGTTACCAATGGCTGGGATGGGGGTAAGGAATCAAGAGTTAATGCTTAAATTGTAGAGATTTTCTGTTTGAGGTGGTGGAAATGTTTTGGTAATAGATGGTGGTAATGGTAGCACAATATTGTGAATGTAATTAATGCAGTGAATTATATATTTGAATGTGTTTAAAACAGGAAATTTTAGGTTGTATATATGTTACTAAAGTAAAAAATTAAAAAAAGTAAAACATAGAACTGTACAACACAGTGAACCCTTTTTAAATAATGTACTATAGTTAATACTACAATTATAAAAATGTCTTTCATGAATTATATAACAAATGTACCACACTAATCCAAGTTGTTAATTATAGAGTGGTTATAGGAACTCTGCATTTTATGCATGATTTTTGTGTAAACATATAACTTCTCTAATAAAAAATCATAATAGAAAAATATTTGGAGTTACCAGGTTTTTTTGTCAGACACCTCTGCTCTTAAAAGGAAGAAAATGTGGTAAGAATATTTCATGAAAGTTATGCCTGTGTAATATTCCTAGAAAATATCTCAGCAGTAGTCTGGGATGTTATTTCACATTGTAAATTCTGCATGAGTAGGAATTTTACTCAGGGCACACCGCTTTTAATTGTTGTTAAGAACTGCAAAAATAATAAAGCATTATATGTTAGGCATTGGGCTGCATACCTGTATTTACTAGAATCCTTCAACAAGCTACACACAAGCCTACAAGGCCAGAGACCAGTATAGATATCCCCATTTTTGACTAATTTGATAATTGCAAGGACTTCCTGAACAAATTACATTTTGTTTTTAATATATCTTGTTTTCATCATAGAGACATGATGCGAAAGTAGATTAACATGCTAATTTACAAAATAAGTTTTAAAGGCTAAGAGCATGTTAAGTTACAAAAAAAGAACCACAAGAATTCCATAAATCATTTCCTTGTCATGACTGACCCCTTCATAGGAAGTAAATGTGCAAATATAGGCCTTGAAATCTGGTTCTAGTTTACAGCCAGGATTTTTGCTTCCTGAAGAAGGGATAAAATGTAGGAGGTAGGAAAGCAGGGAAAGGCCTCAATGAATTCTGAGCACTTGGGATTGAGGCAGAAATTATTTTTCCTTCAGATTCTAGAAATGTATATTTCCTAGAAAACAGTATAAATTTATATTTAGTAATAATTTAGGAAAACATATTTTACTCTAAGACCTGAAAGCCATGGACTCTGTGTGTTTTGAGTCTATGTATATTCTGAGATTTTATTCAATTTCTTGTATATGTTGCAAAGGTCATTTTTGTTTATACAAAAAATTGCAAACTTATACCTTCAAAAATTGAAATAAAAAGTTTTAAGTTATATTACATTCACATTGTGAGTACAACTAAATTAAATGACCAAAATATATATTTATTCCTTTAAATTAAGAGTATGTCTTAAATGACCAACATACACATTATTCCTTTAAGTTACAACTATATAGAAAATAATTACGTTCTTATTATTTTAAATTATTTATAAAGATTACTTTTCACTTTGTCTTCAGCCCCTTAATAAAGGGGCTAATACAGACGAAATAATAAGGAAAAGGCAGAGTAGCAAACATTCACTTAAACAGGTACACATTTAGATAAAGGAATTAGGCTTTTCTTCTATGAATCGTTCAGTTAAATGTTACACCAGTTCTTTGAAGGGGATATTTGAGGTGTTTGGGTCAAAGGTGAGTCTGAGAAAAATAGCCTAACAGAAAGGGCTTTACTTTTCATGTTGCTAAGGAGAGAATTTGAAAAGCCCAAAACAAGGATTTATAAATATTTGTTTTTTTAAACAAACAAACAAAAAACCCTAGATCTTAATTTTATTATCTTTTTAAACAGTTCTTTGCTTTAATTGAAATACAATTTTTTAAAAAGTCATTTTACTATTTCCAGTTCAGATTTATAGGGGACTTCAGCAGCACCTTGCATCCACATCATGGAGAAATGGCTGATTCTAGGACCGGGGAAGGAAATACACAAGATCAACCTGTAGGATTTTGTGTTAGAAACTAAGACGACGCTCAGGAAACAAAACAAAGCGAAAAAACAACCAACCACAATCAAGAGTCAAAAGGTTACAAGAATCAAAGGAAAGATCTCCCAATGGCCAATTTAAGCAACACACAGAAAAAGCATTGATAGATTATGAAGCAAAGTATAAAATAAACAAGTGATTAAATCAATGAATGGGGGAGAATAGAGATATCTCCCATGCAGAAGAATTCTAAATAATTTACATAGTTTGTCTTCAAGAAGGTGAAGCATAACTGAGGTCTCTTTAGGTGTGGGCTGCAGATTTCTTCCTAAGAGTAAGATATGGAAATTGGGGAAAAAGAGTAATTTAATGGTGTAGAAACTTGAGAAACACCGCCTCAGTGATCAAGGTCAGCAACATCAGTAATAAGTCATGTTGACGGCACGTACACTTAGAGGCGATGAGAACAGCACTTGACCTCTGTGGTCCTTCTCCCCAAAACACATTCCCCCAGTCTAATCATGAGGAAAAAATTTCCTCAACTGGAAAACATTGAAGGGAATTCTGCAAATTACCTGACTAGTAATAACATTGTCAAGGTCATAAAGTATGAGGAAAATCTGAGAAGCTGTCATAACTAAGAGGAGCCTAAAGAAACATGGCAACAAAATGTAATCTAATAGGTTGGCGAAGGTGAGGAAATGTGAATAAAATATGGACTTCAGTTAATGTATCAATATTGGTCAAATTATGAAAAATGTACCATACTAATATAAAATATTCATATCAGGGAAAACTGGGTGTAGGGTATATGGGAACTCTGTACTATCTTTGCAATAATTCTGTAAGTCTAGGACTGTTTTAAAATAAAAGGTTTATAAAAAAGATTACCGGGATATAATTGAAGAAATAAATAATACTGTCATCTTGGACTTGTTCTAGCCTTTTCTCACAATTGTCAAAAATAAAATAAAACTTTTATGAAAAGTCTCACTTGTCCTTAAACTTGTCTATGCCATGGGGAGTTCCAATAATTTTTTTTGATTATAACAGGGAAGGAAAACATAACTTGCATACTTACTGTACTGTTGAATTAGGTGGTTTGGGAATCCTGGAATAAAAACAGGAAATAAATCCTAATTTATATGAAGGACTTTTAAATCTTACATTCTTATTAGAAATTTGCTTAAGAATAAAGATATGTCCCATTTTCAAACTATACTGTATTCAGATAATATTTTTGATTGACTTTCTGGAATACTGATCATTGAAAAGATAGAGAGATATGATCATATTTCCATATCTAAATTGTCTATTGATCATTTTTTCCCACTCTGTTCATTCTAACATTAGCCCACTTCCCACCCTTTTCTCATTTCTTCGTTAGCAGGGAAGGAACAGGGGTTGACTACCTCTGATGAGCCTGGAGCTCTGGATCTTACTGACAGCTCTTCTCACAATCTGGCAGTAGCCACATAGCTGGGAGGGAGCCTATAGAAGGCACATGGTGCAATTGCATGACCTAACTCGGCCTGGTTGGAGAGGGCACCCAAGGACCATGCATGTACTTTCTTTGCCCAGGTTGCTCATACTCCTGAGAGTAAAGCCCAGTCAACAGAGAACCTAGAACAAAATGGACCCAGTTCCCAGAAGCAGGCCTTTTCTGAAGCAGTTCATTCCAAGATTATGTTTACAAATCACTCTGAGCCTTGCCTGCCCAGGAATTATACAGCAGCCCTGTAACAAAGTCCACGCTAGAGAAGGATAATCATCCACTTATATTTGTTTGCAATAATTACTTTCAGCCTGTGCAAATAAGATTCTGAATAATTTTACTTATGAAAAAGGAACATGATGTTATCAATTTGATAGCAAAGATCAGTAAAATTAAACAGTGTTTGGTTTTATTATATTTTCCTCTGTGGTAGAACAAATTCACAATAAAGTGCAATGCAAGCCAAATAATTTTATTATCACATGATAAATTATAAACACACAACTCACATGAACCATAAAATGGTTTATATCTTTCTTATTTGGACTTGAAGCTTGGGAGCTTAGTACTAAAAAGACCACACACACACACATGAAAAAACAAAAACAAAAATCCCATATGTATTGTCTTCCAGGTATATTTCTGGTTGAGATGGGAGGTGTGTGAGGGATGATGAAGATAGAAATCCAAGGAATGGAATGCTACTAGTTTGGCTACAATGTTTTAATATGTAAAATGTTTTAATATGTAAAACATTAAATTGGCATCTAAAATTGTTCCCAAATGATAAATTTAGCTATGATATTGACAAGTTATATGCCTAAAATTGATGACATCCAAAGTGAAAAAATCTTTTATAAGTTTTTTTAAAAAGGGAAGCTTTTGAAAAATCACAAAATTTGAAGGGATAAAATAAAAATAACAAAAGCTCAGAGATACTACTTCCTTGCCAGAACTAGTCCATTAATTCTGGTGTTAAACTCCACATCTGCAGTAATCCCAAAGGGATAGGGCATGGCAACCAGACATTTCATATCTTTTTGCCTCCCTCTAGTGGCTGAAATCTATATTAACTTCTTGAATATTAACAGATTTCTGTCTTAATAATTAAAAGTAATTATTAGATATTTTCATTGTTACTTCAATACTGTTAGTGTTTTATCCAAACATTAAAAACTATGCTTTTATTTGTAATATATGTTACAAACTACTTCAAAGAGTAAAAAAAATGATACATGGGGAAAAAACACTTCTAAACAAAGGATAAACTAACACCCAGTGTTTTTAATGCAAAAAAGAGAACACTTATGGAGCAATTTCACTTAGCTATTTGTAGATGTTAATAATAATTTGCTCTTATCCTAATATTCTGATTTAAAATGTTACTGAGGGCTTTTGTGGCATTTTTCTATGAACCTTTCAAAAAATAAAATAAACAATCTCTTTGCGTTAAGTAGGTTAAAGGCAGGGAAATGGGCCATGATGACCTGTAAAAGCTCTTCCAAAGTTACTATTCTAAATTTCCTCTTTTTTGGGGGGGGGGGGGAGGGGTTGTTTCATTTTGTTGATTTTGGTTTCTAGTATTAATGATTTACTCTGGAAAAAGGATGACCAGTTTTGTGGCCCTAAAAGTTTTCATTTTGAGCTTTTTATTTCTCATTTCCATTTAAAAATGTGTTGTATATAATATAAGGAAAAATAACACTCAAACTTACAAAGAATCATTTCCATAGATGTCACTTTTTTTGTTCTGTGTCAAATAATAGAATTGTTCAATAGGCAGCTTTCTGAAAAGAAAGAAAGAATTAAATTGAATATCTTTTTAAATTAACATAGTGAAGTGGTCAGCTAATAATAGATTAATACAACCATGTATGGAAATTCAGTATATAAAAAGGTGGAGTTTTAAATTGGTGGAAAAGGATGTACTTTACAATATATAATACAGGAAAAACTCACTATTGGGGAAAAAGTTAGAGCTATATTTCATACTATTCACAAAGATAATTTTAGGTGGGCTAAAAACTTAAAATTGAGAAAATATTCATAAAAAATTTCATAAAAGTATTAAAATAAAATGTACAGATTCTTTTTTTGGTTCTTTTAGTAGAGAAGACCTTTTGAATAGGATTTTTTTTTAAATGTCAAAAGTCAAAAGGAAATTTGATAACATCAAATTTAAAAACAATTGTAAGGAAAGGGACACCAGAGACAAAGCTTAAAAAAAGAAAACCCAAAGACTGGGGAGTTCTGTTTGACCAAGATAGCAGTGTAAAATGCTCCAGCATACCATTCCCCCACAGAATCTTTGAATGACTGACAAAAACTGGCAAGGCCATCTTCCTTAAAATTAGTGGGTTGCAGTAAATGGGCAATTGCCAATCCAGAAAATGCAGCTTTAAAATGGTAGAAGCTCATTGTGCCCTTGCTGTCCCTTCCCCAGTATGGTATGGAGCTGGCCTGCACTCCCAGTATGGTCCTGGCCATGTTCTGGATGGAGAAGAGTAACTTCTTTGTGCATACTGGGTGCCTTTATGTTGGTGCCAATCTATGGGCTGGCAGCTTGAAAGACTGAATCAGGACACTCCTCTCTGGCTCACCCTTCTACAACTTATCCTACAAGGAGAAACAGCTTGCACATAGCTAAAGCAGTTTACAAAACAATTAAGTCAAAGTCGCCTAGGGCAAAGGCTTACTGGCTTTAAGATTTCAATATAGCACTGAAGGGGTGCAGGAGAGTCTATTTCAGAAGGAGTAGAGAGGGGACATTCAGACTCCTGTGAAAAGGAGACTTCTCGAGCCCAAGATAAGACCCAGTCTCAGAAAAGATAGGGAGGACCCTACACTTCACTTTCACTTTAGGCTGATCTTCACAGGAGAGCTAAACTTTGAAGGATAGTACCAGACAGGGCAGAGCCAATTTTCAAAGCCTGGGAAAACTGTCTTATGCATTTGTTTGTTTTTGTTAGATTCTGGTACTCAAGGAAATCTCTGTCATATCTCTAGCTGGATATAAATTTAAGAAACAGATGCAACAGGAATTAAATCTCAGTTAACACATTAAAATATTAAAATGTACAGTGTGCAGTAAAAGATTACAAGATAAACAAAGAGATAGGAAATGATGCCACATTCAAAGGAACAAGACAAAAATTCAGAAACCATCAATGACGAAAACCAGCCTTTGTACATACTGGACAAAGACTTAAAAAAAAATGTTCTTCAATATGCTCAAGGAGATAAAGGAAAACATGGAGACAGACAAAAGGGTATCAGGAAAGGGATGAATGCGCAATACAAGAATTTCTATCTCTTTATTGAGGAAACAAATAGAAATACTGGCATTGAAGACCACAACAACAGAAACGAAAAATTACCTAAGGGGTTTCAAGTAACAGATTATTTCTTGCTGATGAAAGAATCAGTGGAAGACAAGTCACTTGAAATGATTCAGGCTGAGGAACAGAAAGAAAAAAGAATAAAATACAGTGATCAGAGCCTTAAGAGACCTGTGGAACACCATCAAGTGTACCAATATACACATTGGGACTCCCAGAAGGCAAAGAAAGAGAAAAGGGGAAGAAGGAATATTCAAACAAATAATGGCAGAAAACTTCCTAAATTTAACAAAAGACATGTATATGCACATTCAGAAGCCCAGTGAATCCCAAACAGGATAAACTCAAAGATAACCAATGCAAAATGCACAGTAGTCAAACTGCCTGAATGCCAAGGACAAGGAGAGAGTTCTGAAAGCTGTTAAAAAAAAAAAAAAGCAATGTATTATATACAAGAGAGCACCAGTAATATTAAGTTCCAATTTCTCATTAGAAACCATGGAGGTAAGAAGGCAGTGAGATGGAACATTTAAAATGCTAAAAGAAAACAATTGTCAAGCTCCAATTTTTGTATCTGGCAGGACTCTTTCAAAATCAGGGAAAGATTAAGATATTTCCAGATTAACAAAAGCTAAGGGAGTTTGTCACTACTGGACCTGTCCTACAAGCAATGCTAAAGCATGTAATCAGACTGAAAAGAACATCAGACAGTGGATTGAAGCTGCATAAATAAATATCTCTGGTAAAAGTAACTATATGGATAATTAAAAATGCCTGTATTGTATTTTTTTGGCATGTAATTCCACTTTTTACTTCTTAGGGGTTCTACAATGCAAATGCATAAAAAGTAACGATAGGGTGGTGGGACAAGATGGTGGCATAGGGATGTGTGAAATTTAGTTTGTCTTTTAGGGTAGCTAGTAAAAAGCCAGGAGCTGTCTGAAACAACTGTTTAGAGGACTTCCGTGATCAGACACACATTGTATACCAGTCTGGAATGGGTGGAAGGGCCAAAATAACAGTGCAAAATGTAAGTAAAGTCTCCTAAACTGGGGAGGCTGACACCCCTCCCTGACCAGCATGGCAGGCTGTTTTGGAGTCACTTCCCAGGGGGAAAAAGCAGCAGTCTCTACTAGGAGTAAGGCAAGGAGAGCTCAAGCAAGCTCCAATTATGTATTTAATTAACAAATTCATCCCACTGAATACAAGCTCTGAGCACAGATAAACCTGGAACACATAAAAGGAACCCAGAGGGCAGGGCTGATGGAAAATAAAAGCAAAAACAAACAGAGGCTTTTGGAGTTGGCCAAGCTCAAAATACTGGAAAAGGGCTGTGTCCCAAGAAAAGAGGCACAGAAACTTTGGGTATTTATGTGACACCTGAGACTCAGAGTTAGAGCTCTATGAAAGTCAGTGGTACCCCATACAGGAACTACTTTAAAAGTTGAAAAAGGGATCAAACTTCAACTAGAGATATGAAGGAAGCTGATCTGGATAGGACTAAGGTAAATCAGAATACAGTTTAAAGGATGATATTGTCCATATTTTAAAACTTCAATTTCTGTGTGAGACCAAAGGGAGAGATGTTTATTTGGTACAAAATTTATATTTTGGGTAGTGCATTTCCTAATTTAACTTGTATGATCAGTTTAGTTGAACACCATAAGAACATGGAATCTTGAATAGGATGTGAGATTTTGTTGTTTTGTCCAGGTTAGTGGGATGCCCCAATATATCCCAGAGTAATCTGAGCAATGAATAAAGAAGTATTTGCAAAATCCCCTTGGGTGACTGGGGAGAAAGGAGGAAATATTCAGCTTCCCCATTTGGAGAATTTCTGATATTCTTGCAAGCAGTGGGGACAACTAAATCAATAAGCCAAGCCCTTGATCTTGGGGTTTGCTCCTGTGATAGTTATTTCTACAAGGGATAGGCTAAGCCTACTTAAAATTAGGTCTAAGAGTCACCCCAGAGAACCCCTTTCGTTGCTCAGGTGTGGCCTCTCTCTTTAAGTCAACTTGGCAGGTGAACTCACCGCCCTATTCCCAATGTGGGACATAACTGCCAGGGGTGTCAATCTCCCTGGCAACATGGGACAGAATACCGGGCCTGGCTTCAAGGGATTGAGAAAGCCTTCTTGACCAAAAGGGGGATGAGAAAATGAACTAAGTAGAGTTTCAGTGGCTGAAAGATTTCAAACAGAGTTGACAGGTTATCCTGGAGATTATTCTTATTGCATTATGTAGATATCCCTTTTTAGTTTATGGTGTATTAGGGTAGCTGGAAGGAAGAACCTGAAACTGTTGAGCTGTGTTCCAGCAGTCTTGATTCTTGAAGATGACTGTATAAGGATATAACGTTTACAACCTAACTGTGTGGTTGTGAAAACCTTGTGTCTGATGCTCCTTTTATCCAGGGTATGGACAGATGAGTAAATGGATAATAAATAAATAAATAATAGGGCGGACAAAGGGTAAAATAAATTGGGTAGATGGAAATACTAGTGGTCAATGAGAGGGAGGGGTAAAGGGTATGTGTGAGTTTTTCTTTTTATTTCTTATTCTGGAGTGATGCAGATGTTCTAAAAAATGATCATGGTGATGAATACACAACTATGCCATGATACTGTGAGCCACTGAATGTACACCATGTATGAAATATATGTGTATAAAGATCTATTAATAAAAATATTAAAAAAAAAAAGAAAAGGGGCACATAGAGCTGGGTACCAACTTCTGCTCTTGACTGCGAACCTAGGGGGCTAGGGACTGGTTCTGAAAGGATTTTTTTCCTTTTTTTTTTTTTTAACTTTTTAGCAGCTAATTAAAGAAAGTCCCATGCATTTCAATTGTCAGCACCATCCCAGACAAAGGTGTAGTTAAGGAATGTCTGAGAGACAAAGTAACAAGTCAGGTGAAGGGGATTATTCCCTAATGAGCACATCTTCCCCAAGAAAAGGGACAGTGGGGCAAGGTCCAGCACAAGTGGTGGCTCTCATTCACAGAATTCAGACCCCAAAGGCTGGAAAACAGAAACAGCTTAAACCTGCCTTCTGCCTCACCCTCTGTCTCAAGTACACCCCTGGCAGGAACAGAGTCTGCTGAGAATTAAAGGCACCATATCACTTTATGCCAGTGGGGACCTGCAGGCTCACCAGCAACACCTGTTTGGTAGGATAGGAAAAGCACAAAATCAAGAGGCTTTACAGGAAAGACTGGAATCCCGCTGGGTCTCATCCTCAGGAAACTTTGATACTGATTACATCCCCTTCACTGAGTCCTGGGCCTGTCTTGTCTGGGAAAATCTGATTGAGATCGATCATATCTGGGAGATCCTCCACAAAAAACTCCCATACAGGCAGGGTTAGAGCCAGAAAAACAGCTGAAAAATTCTAATCAGTTAAACAGAAGCTATGCTAGAAGTCTAGAATAAGTTGAACTGAATTTCAAAGAACAGATAGAGAACAAAGTCAGCCAACAAGAAAACCCTAGATAAAAGAGAAAAAATAACGTCCAGAATAAACAAATCAACGAAATCAGCTGCCTAGACACCAGCAAAAAAATAATGAGTCATACTAGGAAGCAAGAAGATATGGCCTAATCAAAGGAAGAAACAAACACTTCAAATGAGATAAGGAGTTGAAACAATAAGAAATTTTCAAACAAATATTTGAAAGCAAATCAATGAATTGAAGGAAAATATAGCAAAAGAGATGAAGGACCTAAAGACACTGGGTAACCATAAAGAACTTGAAAGTTTGAAAAAACAAATGGCAGAATTTAGGAATGAAGGGTACAAGAGAAGAGTTGAAAAACACAACGGAGACATAAACAGCAGTTTCGAAAAGGCAGAAGAAAGGATTAGTGAACTAGAGGACAGGATATCTGGAATCCTACACACAAAAGGATAGGGAAAAGAATGGAAAAATAGGAGCAGGGTCTCAGGGGATTGAATGACAACAGGAAGCATACGAATGTACATATTATGGGTGTCCCACAAGAAGAGAAGGGAAAAGGGGAAGAAAGAATAATGGAGGAAGTAATCAGTGAAAATGTCTTATGAAAGACGTAAAATTACAGATCCAAGAAGTGCAGCATACCCCAAATAGAATATATCTGAATAAACCTAGTCCACAATACTTACTAATTAGATTGCCAAATGTCAAAGACAAAGAGAGACTTCTGAGAGCAGGAAGAGAAAAGCAATTCATCACATATAAGTGTAGGCCGATAAGACTTTATACAGGTTTCTCAGCAGAAACTATAGAGGTGAGAAGACAGTGGTATGATAAATTTAAGATATTGAAAGAGAAAACAGCCAACCAAGAATTCTATATCGGACAAAACAGTCCTTCAAAAGTGAGGAAGAGTTTAAAATATTTTCAGACAGACACTGAAAGAGTTTGGGAACAAGAGAGCTGCTCTACAAGAAATACTAAAAGGAATGGCTCAGGCAGATAGGGATAGACAGGAGAGAGGCTTAGAGAAGAGTTGAGTACGGTTGAAAGAGGTAGGCTAGGGACACCAGAAGGAAAGACAGAGTATAAAAACTGGGACTGTATAACTCAGCAAAACCTAGAGTGGACAACGATGGTGATTAAATGCACAAATATAAGACAATTTTTATATGAGAGAGAACAGATGAATATCATCATTGCAAGGTGCTGAAAATGGGATGGTATATGGAAAAAATATCAATGCAAACTAGGTTCTATAGTTAACAGTAACACTGTAATATTCTTCCCTTAATTGTAACAAAGGCAATATCTAAAGCTAAATGGTAATAAAAGGGGTATGGGATTCTTGTTGTTGCTGTTTTTTTTAATGTTTTTATTCTTTGAAAATTTTCTTTCCTCTTCTTTTTTGCAGAAGAAATGGAAATGTTCTCATATGTATTGTGATGGTGAATGCCTAAGTATGTGATTACTCCAGGAGCCACTGATTATTTACTAAGGATGGATTGTGTGCTGTGTGAATAAAACTGTTGAAAAATAAACAGAAAAATACACGTGCTGGAGTATTCACTGTTGGCAGGGAAGTAGATCAGTGCAGCCCCTCTGGAGGGCAGTGTGGTGGTTCCACAGGAGGCTAAGTATAGGGTTGTCATATGATCCTGCAATGCTATTATTAGGTATATTCTTGGAAAAACTGAAAACAGGGATATGAATGGTCATTTTCATACTGGTGTTTATGGCTGCATTATTCATGCTTTTCAATGGAAAAAGGTGGCCTAAGGGTACATCAACTGATGAACAGAAGGGCGAACTGTGGTGTATACATATGATGGAATATTGAGTGGCTGCCAGAAGGAATGAACTTGTGATGTATACAACTAGGTGAATGAAACTTGAGGACATTATGTTGAGTGAAATGGGCCAGAAAAGAAAGGACAAATATTATAAGTCCTCACTAATATGGATTAACTATAATAAGCAAGCTCTGAGAACTGAACTTTGAGAGCATATTAACAAGGGATAGAACACTGACAGAGATTGGGCAACCAATAATTAAGGAGCACAAATCTGTTCTATAAGGCTTATTGTAAAGGTTCCTAGATTGTAAGCTCTTACAGCAGTCACATCTATTCCTGAGTTTTAACTGTTATTTCTAAATTCTGAGGTGCTGAGCTCTTTGTATATAACTTGGTAGTTCCTTGGAACTTTGGGTGCCTAACACCTGAGACTTAGAGTTCTGCAGTTCTGAAAATCAGCATTACTCCATACAGCAACAGTTAAAAAAGCTGAAAGAGATCAAATTTCAATTAGAGATCTGAATGAAATGGACTTGGTTAGGACTAAGGTAAGTCAGAATACAGGGTAATGGATGACACTGACTGAAGTTTAAAACTTCAACTTCTGTGTGAGACAGAAGGAAGAGATGTTTATTTGGTACAGTATTTATATTTTCTGCAGCACACTATCTAATTTAACCTGTATAGTCAGTTTATTTAAGTAACATAATTACATAGAACCTAGAATAGGGAATGAGAACTTGTTATTTGTACAGGTTAATGTAATATCCCAATACATCCCAGAGTATTTTGGGCAGTAAATAAAAATGTATTTGCAAATGCTCCTTGAGGACTGGGGAAGAGTGTGGAAATATTATACATCCAGCTGCCCTCAGCCACCCGGGAATTCCTGATATTCTCTCAAGCATTAAGGACTCCCAATTTAATAAGCCAAGCCCTCAATCTGGGGGCTTGCCCTTATGAAACTTATTCCTGCAAAGGAGTAGTTAAGTCTACTCATAATTATGCCTAAAAGTCACCCCCACAGACATGTTTTGTTGCTCAGATGTGGACTGTCTCTCCAAGCCAACTCTGAAAATAAACTCACTACCTCCCTACTATGTGGGATATGACTCCCAGTGGTATGTCTCCCTGGCAACATAGGACAAGACTCCTGGAAATGAGGTTGGCTCTGGCATTGTGGAATTAAGAATGCCTTTTTGACCAAAAGGGGTAAACAAAATAAAGTTTCAGTGGCTAAGAGATTTCAAATAAAGTTGAGAGGTCCTTCTGGAGGTTATTTTTATGCATTATATAGAAATGTCCTCAAGGTTCATTCACCAAGCTGTATGCCTCACAAGTTCATTCCTTCTGGTAGCCAATCAATATTCCATCATATGTATACACGGCAGTTCACCCTTCTGTTCATCAATCAATATATCCTTAGGCCACCTCTTTCCACTGCAAATCATGAATAATACAGCCATAAACACCCGTATGAAAATGACCATTCATGTCCCTGCTTCAATTCTTACACATATCTACCCAATAACAGGGTTGCAGGCTATTTTTATGCATTATATAGGAACTCCTTTTTAGTTTCTAGAGTAGTAGAACAGCTAGAAGGAAAGACTTGGAACTGTTGAACTGTAATTCAGTAGCCTTGATTTTTGATGATGATTGTATAACTATATAGCTTTTATGGTGTGACCATATGATTGTGAAAACTGTTCAATGGATACTACCTTTATCTAGTGTATGGGCAGATGAGTAATAAAGACAAAAATGAATAAATTAAATAAATAATGAGGAGGGAGAAAGGGTATGGGATATTTTGGGTGTTCTTTTTTATTTTTATTTTTCTTGGAGTAATGAAAATGTTCTAAAATTGATTGTGGTGATGAATGCACAACTATATTATGATACTGTGAGCCATTGATTGTAGGCTTTGGGTGGATTATATGTATATGAATATATCTCAATAAAATTGAATTAAAATAGTCATAAATGTATTGTTTGGATATATGATGAATAAAGATATAATTTGTAACATGTACAACAAAAAGACGAGGGGATAGAAAGGTACAGGAACAGTGTTTATGTATGCCACTAAAATTAAGTTGGTATCAAACTGAAGATGATCGTTACAGATTTAGGATGTTAAATTTAAGCCCATGGTAAACCACACAGAAAATATCTGAAAAATATATACAGAAGGAAATGAGAAGAGACTGAAAATGGTACACTACAAAAAATCAAACAAATATGAAAGTAGATATTAACAGAAGAATTGAGAGACAACAAAGGTATAAGACAGGAAAAGACTAAATAGAAAAATGGCAAAATAAAGCATTCCATTATCAATAGTTACTTTAAATATAAATGGATTGACATTTTAAAAAGTCAGAAATTGGCAGAATGGATTAAAAAAGCATGACCTATAAACTTCTGGGAAGATGGTGGAGCCCAGTGGATTGTGTTCACTTCTGCTCCATGGAACAAGATAGGGGATAGGGAGAAAATGACAGGGACAATGATCCCGGGATGTGAGTAAACAGGGTCTCTATGGTATTTTGAGGGGGAAACAGGTGGGGGGGATCTGCATGGGGAGCGTGGGATGGGTTGATCCATCATGACCCCCACCGGGGGCAGGCTATGGCATGAGGGAAGGTGCAATTGGTGGGGACTGATTGTCCCTCTGCTCCAGCCTGCTCTAGCTTCTGGCTGGGGAAACCTCCCTGTGCTGGTCTATAGTCAACAGTGCCCGCAGGGAGCCCAGAGGTGGACCCAGCAGTCCATTATGGGGGGCTGGGCCTCCAGGCGCTGGGAGCGATTGCTCAGCTGGGTGCCTGAAATAGCCGTCTCAGCAGGCATGGTTTCTGGCAGACCCACCTGGTGCTGTGGATGGGCTGATTCTCCAGGAGCTGTTTGGGTCCCTAATCCTGAGGGCTAGGAATGGACTTCTGGCTGCCGCAGGCCAGGAGAGCTCATCCCTCACCCCCCTCTCCACCCCAAATGCTGTGAATATTGTCTCTGAATCACTGCAATCTAGGAGAGGAGGACCTCAGGGGAGGAGGAGGCTCAGGATCGCCACCTGATGGTGAGAAGTGGTAAGTGAAGGCAGACTAATACCTTATCTGTTCAGGGTTTTGTTCCTTAATACTTT
>PVIY010050172.1:0-16332 GCA_004026745.1 Myrmecophaga tridactyla
ATGTGTCCGGATACACTCAGGCCTCAAGGGGGCTTCGGTGACCACTTGGCCCTTCTGGCTTCTCTCTGCAGTTTTTCAGCAGAAAGCAAAGAAGCCACTTCTCTGCAGTCCCTCCCCTGCTTAGCTCGGAAGTGATGCTGACCAAGGAAAGAAGACCCAATCTGCCTGCTAAGCTACTCTGTGCATAGCTACCTACCTGGCTGGATACGGGGCGTTCCTGTGAAATCACCCCAAGAGTGGTTTCCAGGGTGCGTGTGAGGGATGGAGGGGTTGGGAAGGGCTGCCTCCCTGCCCCGTGGCAGGGGAAAGTGATTCGGGGAGGCAGTGAGGGCCCCGGGGTGGAGGGCGGGGTGGGAGGGGGGTCCTGGAGGCTGGGGGAAGACTGCAGCTGTTTATCCCCTGTGCATTTGCAGACTGCGCTAGCAGAGCACCTACCTGCATCGCAGGAGGTAGTGTCCTTGAAGGGGCGCGACGTTGGCAGGTAAACAGGTGCTTTCAGTAAAGGACAGTGGATTTAATAGCCTGCTGTGCTGTGGGACACGCCCCTTTATCCCCAGCAGCTTCCTGGGAATTCTTGCCTTTCTCCTCTGAGATCCACGGGGGCAAAGGTGGCAGAGTGGAGCTGGACATGCTGAAGGCCCGCCCAGGGACTGGCTCTCTGGGGCTTGAGACCCTGCCGTGGGGCAGAGAGGAGAGGGCTGGGGGCCTACGTGCTGGGAAGGCCCCGGAAGAAGCTCGCGCTTCCTGTCCTGTGCCAGGGTGGTGTGTCTCCTCGTGGCAGTGTCTTAACCCAAAGGAGCCGTGGAACCCCTGCCCTCTGTGTGAAGGGCTTCGCGTCCCGGGGCTTTCCAGCCTTGGAGCGGTGTGGGCCAGCCCTGGACTCTTGGAGGGTCCATCTAAGGCGATCTGAACCGCAGCCCCTGGCGGTGGCCAGGTCCTCCGCCTTGCCCCGTCTCTGCTTGGGGGAGCCTAAGCCTGCCTCCCAGGTCGGTGGGCTCGGCCTCGTCTGGACCTCGTGATGAGTGGTCCTAATTCCAAAGGCGCTCATTTGCTACCCCTTGTTTCCCATCAGGCCTGGGCTTGCAGAAAACCAAGGGGCTGCCTGGTTTGGCCAGGCTAGGATTGCCCGTGGACAAAGCGCTTCCAGCCAGCTGTACTTCCATTTTCCTCCCGCGGCCTCTGCTGGAGATAATTGGTCTCCTAGTCTACCTGGTTCCTCTCCAGCTTTCCTAATTATTGTTGAGCCTTTGTCCTTAGGCTTATCTTTGGCATTTCTCACCAATGGACTTTGTCCAGAAAAAAGGAGAAAAGCAAGAAGCATTCAGCACCGGGGCTCGGGCTGGGTTTATATCCAGAGTTGTCCCTTATTCACTTATATGAAGTTGTCAAGTGACTTAGTCTCTCTGAGCCTGAGTGGTTATCTGTGAAGTGAGGACAACAGCTTCCTGCTGGGAAGTGGAGAGGATTCAATGATTTAAGTGCTTCCCTCAATGAGTGAAAGCTGTAACTGGCTCCTGTCACTCATTCTTTTCGGTTTGGGTTGAGTTCGAGGGTCAGCCTATGGGGTGCCGGTTGGAGTCTCCTACAATTTCTTTTTTCCTCCCAGAGCTGCTCTCCCTCATTGCTTCGAGGAAGACATGGCACCAACTTTGTCTTAGCAGGAGCAAAACCCAAATAAATCATCCACAGAGGGACCAGCAGGCTAATAGAATGTTCTTCAAAGAGCATTTTGTTTTGTCAAATTGTTCTGGAGCTGCTGAACTTTGGTTGCCATTCCTTTGCAGTGGGTATTTCTGGAGGGTTTGTTAGCAGGGGCTGAGAGGAAGGGTCTGCCCAGCGGGGGGTGGGGGGTGGGTAGGGGTGGGAGCTGAGGGCTTTTCTCCCGTGCACCCCTAGCCTGCTGCAGCCAGCTCCACCCCTGCCGTGCGGAGAGAGCATCACCTAATTCGGTGTTGGGGGCGATGGAGCCAGGCAGGATGCGCAGGTAGGCGGGGGTCGGCTGGAAGAGGAGCTCCCGCTGTGGGGGCGGCCACTAGAGCAGCCGCAGACTGCGCCCTCCCCCCGCCCCCCGCCCCCAGCCCGGGGAGCTGGCAGGGCCCATCCCCACCCTGAGCACCATCCAGGCCCGTTTTTCCTTCCTCTCGTTTTCTGAAAAGCTGCATGTCAGCACAGGAATGGCAGGTGTGCGAGCTCCTCGAGACCGCGCTGTGCCCGGGCCCGGGAAGGAAAATGCAGACTTAGAGAAAATCCTGAGCCGGGCGGCCCCGCGCTCGCCCCGGTGCAGGAGAGAGCTGGGGGGGGCGGGGGGGCGGCGAGGCCGGGTGGCTGGAACCCAGGGCAGGCGCCGGCCCGAGCTCGGCACCTGCCACCCCCACCCCAGGCCACCCCAGCCCTGCCACCCCCACCTCAGGCCACCCCAGCCCTGCCTCTCTCCCTGACACCCGCAGACACTTCAGAGGATTAGGACTGCCCTCTCCTCCTCCCTTTCCCTCTTCCTTCCTCTCTTCCTCCTTCCTGCCCCTGCTTCCCTCCATGTTTTCTTCCTATCCCGTCTACCGTCCCTCTTCTTTCCCTCCCCTCCCTTTCTTTCCTCCTCTCATCTCCTTTATCCTCACCTCTCCCGTCCTCTTCTTTCCCCTTCCCTTCTCTTCCTTTCTCCTTTCCTTCTTCAAACATTCCCTGTCCTTCTCTCATCTTCCTTTCTCCTTTCCTTTCCTTCTTCTCCTCCTTCCCTCCTTTCTTTCCTTCCTTCCTGTCTCTTTCCTTCTTCCCTCCCTCTCTCCTTTTTTCCTCGTTCTTCTCCTTCCTCCTCTCCTCTCCCTCCTTCCCTCCCTCCCTCTCTTTACCCTCCTCCTCCCTCCCCTCTCTCCTGCCTGCACCCCTCCCCCCACATTCACTAGGGCCCCACCTGCTCCTCCGAGCCCTAAGCAGGACACAGCCGGAGGCAGCCTCTGCCCTGGCCCTGGGGGAGCCCCCCGTCCAGCGGGGGACCAGGTGGGTAGACAGGGGGTGACTCCATGTGCTGATGAAGGTTCGGGTTTTCCTGAGAGCCTGGCTGTGTCTGGAGGGGCAGAGAAAGCCCTTTCAGAACTGGGGACATTTGTCTTGGGTCTTCTAGCCTCTCAGGCTCAATCAAGAGGGAAGGACGCCCTAGGCAGAGGGAACAGCTCATACCAGGACTCAGGGACAGGGAAGGACTTGGTGGATCTGGAGAAGCTGCAAGGTTTAAGGTGGCCGTGCGGTTCTCCCCCTCTCCCTGTGCTTGGCAAGTGTGGTGTCCTAGTGAGTCCAGTCCCAGTGCCCCTGGCCATGTGTGCACAGAGCCTCTGCCGTGTGCCAGTGGCCATGCAAAGGGCAGGGAGGACAAAGATGATTGTGATGAGCCGCTGTCGGCAGTGAGCTCACAGCCTACTCTGTCTTCTTAGAGCTCACAGCTGAAGAACGCTCATCATACCTGAAAGTTGGACAAACCTGGTGTTCTGGTTTGGATCTGTGGTGGACCCCAGAAAAACCATGTCCTTTAATCCTCATTCAATACTGCTGGCTGGGAGTTTTTGATTGTTCCCATGGAGATGTGACAGCCCCCTCCCCCCCCAATTGTAGGTGGTGACTTTTGATTAGATGGTTTCATGGAGATGTGTCTCCACCCATTCAAGGTGGAGTTGCTTACTGGAGCCCTTTAAGAGGGAATCATTTTGGAAAGAGCCACAGAGCCCACACAGCCAGAGACCTTTGGAGATGAAGCAGGAAAACGCCCCCAGGGAAGCTTCATGAAACAAGAAGCCTGGAGAGAAAGCTAGCAGACGTCGCCCTGTTCACCACATGGCTTTCCTCTTGAGAGAGAAACCCTGAATGTCATCAGCCTTCTTGAACCAAGGTATCTTTCCCTGGATGCCTTAGATTGGACATTTCTATAGACTTGCTTTAATTTGGACATTTTCATGGCCTTAGAACTGTAAACTTGCAACTTAATAAATGCCCCTTTTAAAAGCCGTTCCTGGGTGGTGCAACAGTGGCTCGTGGCAGAATTCTCACCTGCCATGCTGGAGACCTGGGTTCATCTCCTGGAGCCTGCCCATGCCAAAAAAAAAAAGAGCCGTTCCTTTTCTGGTATATCGCATTCCAGCAGCTTTCAAACTAGAACACCTGGGTTCATGTCTCCTCCCTGCCCCTTCCTGTTACAGTAACCTCCAGCCAATCACTTCAGCCTCTCCAAGCCTCAGTTTTCTCATCTGTAAAATGGAGATATCGGTATCCTGGGATATTTTGGGAACTGAACCAGCAGTGCAAGGATCCAGCACTAGGAATGTTATCTGATTTTATCCTCCTGACAGCCCCGGGCGGGAGACCCGCTAACACCCCACTGTACAGATTTGGAGACGCTGAGCAGCCTGTCTGGGGCGTGGCTGTGGGGTGGAAGTACCCACTCAAGCAGTCTCATGCCCAAGGTCGAATGTTTCCCAGCCACCCCGCAAAAGCCAGCACGTGGAGCTGGGTCAAGTGCGAACCTCAGCCTCCTCTGCAAAGTGGGGACCCATAAGCCTGGGGGGTCACCGGGAGCAGCCCTGGGGGTATGAGGCCTCAGACCGGCGGAGGGCCGGGGGCTGCTCTTCCCTCCTCTCTGGCATCCGACCAGGCCCCAGGGCACCCCCGTCCCGTGTCTGGTTGCAGGAGGGGGCAGGTGGGGTGGGGAAGGCCATCCGTGTCCCCACACCCCACTGGGGCGCTCGCTCCAGACGTCTGGGTTTCCGTCCTCGCAGCTGTGCTGTTCCCTTCCCACAGGCCTCTCCTCTAGATAACATTCCTTCCAGGGCCTTCCACCCTCCTCGGACCAGCCTTGTAATAGGGAGGGCTTGCAGACTTCCCTGGCCTCTGCTTTTCTAGCTCTCCTCTCTGTTCTCCCTCCATCCCTATTCCTCCAAGACGGTGGAGAGTCTTCTTGGACGGGGCTTTTTGGGGTCTAAGGGAGAAGCTCGGGTACGCCTTTATTCCTTGGCTAACGGTCAGGGCCATTAGACCTGCCTACCCGGAAAGGGTCCCTCTGGTCATTACACAGACTGGCCACACGATGGCGCCCTGGTTCCATCCACACTTGCCCAGGCTCTCCAGTGGGCCCAGGATCACCCGGGTGCCTCGTCTGTCCCGTAAATGTTCTGCTGCCACCAGATCATCTCTGCTTTGTCTCCTCGCTGTCATACTCCTCTTCCCCCGCCCCTCTTCCTGGTCTTTGTACCTGGTGGCTGACTCCTGGGCCTCGGCTGGGCACCCTGGGAAGTGCCCAGTCCCTGCTGGCTGTGTTAAAAGGAGGGGAGGGGAGAGGGGAGGAGGTGGGGCAGCCGTGAGGGGGCATCCGGGCTCAGCTGGGAAACAAGGCCTGGGTGCCCATCCACGGGACATCTGGCTGCCCTGGCTGGGGCCCCCAAACTCTGGTCTCCTCTGAGGGGACAGGAGCTCCGAGCCTGAGTGGGAGGTGTCCCCACCACAGCCCCAGCCTGACCAGCTCTGCCCCTGCCCTGGGCATGGGTGGGAAGTGGGTGGAGCAGCTGGCAGGGACGGCAGGGTGCCGCAGGGGCTGGGCACCAAAAAAGGAGTCTTCTTTTAGGAAAAAACAACCGAACCGCCATGAACCTCAGGTGAGGTGACTGAATTGCACACACGCTCAGCGAGCAGGGCAAGTCAGGACTGTGAGAGTGATGGAATGGCAAAGGAGAACTAGTGAGCACTTACGACATGCCAGGCCCTGTGCTAAGCTCTCGATGTGGATCATTCTGTTCACCTGGGGTGCCCCGTGAGGTTAATGATAAAAGTTTTCCAAGGCTTGAAAAACAGTCAGATGTCAGCTTTAGTGCAAGAAACCCCAGGATAGATTCAGGCTGGAGATGAGCTCGTCCGACTGTGGGCTGGAGAGAGAAAAACCCATCCTGATAACTCAGAGTGCACCCTGGGACCTCCAGAAACTCCAGGCGGCAGCTCCTGCCATGCCATCCTTCTCCACTGCGGACCTATTGTAAGGAATATTCCACAGCCGGAGTTGGAGCCTGATTTAATAAGGCAATAACTAGAGGAATGCATTTCAATTGATTATTAAGCATTTGCTTATTAGGACTCAGTGGCTCTGACCCAAATAGCTGCTAAGCAGTCGTTAAACATCAAAGAAGATGTTTCTGTTTATCTATTTTGTTTATTTACTCTTATGAACAAACATTATTGCATCAATTAAGTGTCGATTAGGGGTCATGATTTGAATTAGATTACATATATAGTGCCAAATCGTTCCTGAGTCTCTTGGAGATATAGTCCATCTCTGCGTTAATATTAAACAGTTCAACTGAGGTTGTGCCTTGCTGGGGGTACCGGGCTGCCCTTTCTTTTTTGGCATTCACAGGCTTAGCTCATGTGACAATGACACTCATTCATCATTGATTATTTGTGGAAGGGCCATTTCTTCATTATGATTCTTTGTTTTTTTGGGGTTAATTTCTTAAAGGAAAACAAAACAAAAAAAAACCCTAATCCCCTCATCACAAGGCCCTTAGCTGTTTACCCAGGGCCGCAGAACAGAGTTGCAGAAATGAAATCAAGCTCTCCGAAGTCGCAGCGTCAAAACCAGCAGCCTTGAAATGAGAGACGATGTGCTGAAAAGCATACGTGGTTTTCTTGGTTGCTTAGTCTGGAAGCATTGAAATAGCATGTTTTAACAACTTTTAAAGACTAATCCAATGGGAAATTTGAAGGACTTTCTAAGTTTATGAGAATAATCATTTCTGAAAACGAGGTTGATAAATCTTGGTGTTTTAAGTCAGAGGAGAAAGAATCTGCAGGTGGCATCCTGGCTCAGAACAGAGCCTTCCAGGTCCCCTAACTTTGCCCTCTTTCAACTGCATTTGCAGAAGCAGGACTCCCCGTGGAGACCGGGGACCCATGTCTTCTAGGGTGAGAGGGAGAGGCAGGAGTGCCCCTGGTCGAGTCTCCTCCTTGTCCTGACCTCTAACCCTGCCCAGGGAGGGGGCTGAGTGAGCCAGCAGGGGGAGGCCCAGTGCAGGCCATCCGGAATCCGTCTGGCAGGGGCGGTGAGCAGTGGGGGCCGGGGGGGCCGGGGGACCAGGAGACCGGGACGAGGGCTCAGCGGCGGGGCACGCCAGGATCTGCCTCCAGCACTTGGGACTGGAAGGGCTGCGAGGCTCAGCTCCTCCCGGGCTCCCACTCACTGCCCTCCTGGCCAGGGGCAGCTCTCCAGCTTTGGGGCAGCATTTATTTTGGTGGCATCGGGGGTAAAAAGGAGAGAAAGGACGCCGAGTGGAGAGGAGAGTGGCAGGGAACCAGTGACCTGCTTGGAGAGGCCAGTCATTTGCACATGGGACAGATTTTCAATTTTTTCTCTTCCACTTCTAGCTCAGACGTTTGTAAACTTTTTCTTTCAAGCAATAGAACCCTTTTAACAAATGGGATCTCACATGAAATTCCAATATGTAAAACGTTTAGACACAGTTGAAGTCGTTGAGGGGGCAGAGTCCAGCCCACTGACCCTCCACCCCGTGGCTCCCCTGAGTCATCTCTGTAGAAATTCTCTTGCTCTACAAAACACCCTTTGAAACCACCGCACTGCACCGTGCACGGGATGCCTCAGCCTCCAGAGTGGCCGGTGTTGGGCTGCCGAAGGCAGAGCCACCGGGGGGGGGCACATCTTCTTCTCGAAGTCCCAGGGCCACTTAGGGTTACTCTGATGCCTCACGCCTGGAGTTAGGCCCAGGATTACCCTCGAAACAGGATCCCAGAAGATTCTAAAGTAGGGGGCAGGGCCTGGGGCGAGGCAAGCCAAGGGCGAGGGAGGCAGCCCTTGCAGGACCCTGGGGTAGGGCCCCCTTATGCCCTGTGCTCCGGGCACTCACGCCTCTCACAGTAACCTGTGGAGACCAACACCCCAGACACACTAGGGGTGCACATTCTGGGCTGCACTCTCTGGGGTACACACTGGGGTGCATTCTTTGGGGTACAGCTAAGGAGTGCACTCTATGGGTGCACAATCTGGGGTGCACACTCTAGGGCACACATTCTGGGGTGCACACTGGGGTGCACTCTCTGGGGCACAAGTAAGGAGTACACTCTACAGGTGCATACTCTGGGGTGCAAACTTGGGTACACACTCTGAGGTGCATACTCTGGGGTGCAAACTTGGGTACACACTCTGAGGTGCATACTCTGGGCTGCAAACTTGGGTACACATGCTGGGGTGCACACTCTGGAGTGCAAACTTGGGTACACACTCTGGGGTGCACACTCTGGGGTGCAAACTCTGGAGTATACACTCTGTACTAAGGGGTACATCCTCTGGTGGTTTTACAATCTGGGGTTCACACTCTGGGGTTCACACTTTGTGGCGCACGCTCTGTGGTGCACGCTCTGTGGTGCACCCTCTGGGGTACCCCTGGAGTACAAAGGTGCTCGGGAGGCAGGGCTTGAATGAATGAAAGGCACTCAGCTGCCAGGGATCTGCTTCCTGGCTCAGGCTGCAGCCCCCCCGGGCAGACAGCAAGGAGAACACAGGGTAGGTGATGTTCATTATAAGTTTTATTACTGCTATTATTATAAGTTAAATTTTTTGATGCTTACAAAATATAAGACAGTGAAAAAAGGTTTACAAACTTTCTCATATTTTACCCTCCCATCAATCCCAGATTATTGAACCCATTTTGTAAATGGGGGAACTGAGGCTTTGAAAGTTTAAGGTCTTGTCCAAGTGACACTGCTAACAATAATGGAGTTGAAATTCAAACCCATGCCTAACATCCCCAAAGTGTGACTCCTTACGTTTATGCTGTATTGGGAACCCAGGTCTGTGGCCTTTCCCCAGCCGTGGGGATGACACCCCCGCAGCACCCTCTCTCTAGCATAGCTCCCATCTTGGCTATGCAAGGGTTTATGCTTGCCCAGTAAGCATCCCCATCCCCTTCTCTGAAGCAAACCTCACCTAATCCCCCTTTCCGATAGTCACCATGATTGGCCCAGGGGTGGACATGGAACCCTAAGCCAAACCAGTCACGTGCCCTCCCCAGGATTTTTCTGGAAGGAGCTGGAGGAGACGCTGTCTTGCCTTTGGGGTCACCATGTAGCCAGAAGGTGAGGGGTGGTTGGCATTCAGTGCTCTGGGAGAGAATGAAACATCGAGGAGAGGGAGCAAGACCTAGGGAATGAGTTTTAATTCTTTTTGACAGGGACTTTCTCCAATCCTACCAGATATCTGAGCAAGTATTGTCCCCATTTGTGTCAGAAAAGAAATTCCAGATCTTGTCTTATTTTGTTTTGACTTGGTTTCCCGTCACTTGCAACCACATGAGTCTTGACTGATTCCAGCATTAATGTCAATAGTCCCTTTGTTCTGAGTCCTCTCTAAACCATCCTATTTCCCCCTAGCAGCTCCCAGTGGTATTTATGCTTCCCTATCCTTCTCCCCCTGCAATCCATGCTTTTGCACAGAGTAGCTAAGAATTCTCTGAAGACCAGTCATTCCCAGAAAGTTCCCAACTCTACCCTAAGTCTTTATCAATCAATTAATTTTACCCGAAGCATTTTAAAAAAATATGTTTTTTCTTTTTCTTTTTTATAATTTTATTTAAAAATTTAATTTAATGCATTTTAAAATAACTGTATCAGTTTTGCTGTATAAGAATCTATGAGTTGGCCATATGGGCTGAGCTCAGCTGGGCGGTTCTTCTTGTCTAGGCCAGATTCACTCATGCACCTGGGGCCAGCTGCAGGGTTGGCTAGTGCAGCATGACTTTAGCTGAGATGATTCTTCAGTGCTCTGTGTTGTATCTTGCCAGCAGGTTAGTCTGGGCTTGGTCACAGGAAGGCTGAGCAGGTGTGCTGGTTTGAAAATATTATGTACCCCAGAAAAGCCATGTTTTAACCCTGATTCAGTCTTGTGGAGGCAGCCACTTATTTTAATCCTGATTCAATAAGGCAGGCTGAAATTTTTAGATTAGATTAGTACCATGGAGATGTGACACACCCAATTGTGGGTTACTAACAATTGATTAAATGGAGATGTGACTCCACCCATTCCAGGTGGGTCTTGATTAGATTCCTGGAATCCTTTACAGGAGGAAACATTTTGGAGAGAGACAGAAATGACCGAGCGTGGAGAAATGGCAGGAGCCTCAGAGCAGACAGAATTTCACAGCAGAGCTGACACAGATGTGGACATGTGGAGAACAGAGACATGGATGCTTGGAGAGGCTTGGAGCCCAGCAGACGTCACCATGAGATGGTAAGCAAGCCAGAACCTGGGGAGGCAGATGCCAGCCATGTGACAACCCAGGGGACGAAGGTATTCCTAACCCATGGACCTTCCTTGAACTAAGATGACCTCTTGTTGGTGCCTTAATTTGGGGGGTTTCATTACCTTAGAACTGTAAAGTTGTAACTTATTAAACTCCCCTTTTTAAAAGCTGTTCCAGCCCTGGTATATTGCGTTCCCACAGCTAGCAAACTCACACGGCAGGGTTCCAAGAGAGCAGACCAATGCATGCACTGCCCCTCGAAGCCAGGCTGGGAACTGGCACAACGTCACTTCCTCCACATCCCAGTGGTCACCGCGCTCACCTGGACAGCTCAGATTCAAAGGGTAGGGAAATTTACTCCACCTTTTGATGGGAAGAAATGCAAAGTCAAAGCGTAGAGGGGTATGCACATGGTGAAGACAATTATTACCATCAGTTCTACAAAAATCTATCAAAGCAGCTTTTCAACAACTTTTCAGATCAGACAGCAAGAATTTGCATATCAGATTCGCTCAGATGAACCCACACCATTTCCGAGTTTCAGAAGCTCTGGTTTACACCTGCAAGGCTAGACTGTGCTGGGAATTGTGGAATCGAGGCCATTAGCCTGATAATTTCAAATCAGATTTCCTCCCCCCTTAAATCAGTGGATATTTCCAAATAAATGATCCTTTCTGATGTGAATTGTGGCAGTAACAGCTTTAATTCCCTAGTCATTTGCCAGAAGCAGGCGACACAAGGTTGAATCCCTCCACGTAACCCTGCACTGCTGGTGAGAGCCGTTAGGCAGTTGGTGTTTCCATCGCTGTTGGAAAAGGTCAAGTCAGACCCTCTCCTCCAAGCCTGCAGTGACAAGGTGAACTTCCACAGAGGTTCAGAGCTTGCTTACAAGCTCAGAATATTAAAACTAACTGAAAGCTGAAGGCTTCTAAAGCCCAACGCCTTCCCAGTAACTGGTATAGACAATGCATAGCTAGACTCAAGTGGTCAGAGCTGTTTCTGAGGAAGCTTGGGGGACTGCTACGCCTAAGCATTCTATTGACCTTGCAAATAAATTCCTGGAGGTCCATATGGACTATTTTGGGAAATTTTCTTACTTTATCGTTTCAGCTACTGCTGCAATAATGCTGCATACTAAAACACCCCAAACTCCGTGGCAGACAGCGAGCATTTCCTTTCCTCACTCATGGGCTGTGGTGCGGCTGGGGTCTGCTGATCTTGGCATGGCTATGCTGGACTCCAGGCAGTGAGTTGGGCTCAGGCCTGCTCCACAGGTGTTTATTCTCCTTGGGCCAGCAGGTGTTCAAGGTGTATGCTTCTCGTTGAGAATGATAGATGCACAGAGGGTAAGCAGAGCTGCTAGGCATGGTCGAAGCTTCTGCTTGGTTACACCTCCTGTCATTGCATTGGCCAAGCTAAGTTCCATGGCCAAACCGAACACTGATGGGGTAGAGAACCAAACGCCTCCTCTAGTGGGAGGCCCTGCAGGCTACATGGCAAAGGATGAGACATTGAATCTTAATACGGTGGAGTAAGACCTGGGGCCCACAATGCAGTCTGCCATGTTCACCCAGAGTTGGTTTGGAGGTTGAGATATTGGGATTGAACCTAAGTTTGCAAGTGAAGTTTCACACGTCTTTGGGAATGTCTGACAAACTGTTCAACTAGTTCAGCTGGAAGCTGTTACATGAGAAGCTAAGGATTCTCATGGGAGAGTCATTTTTTTCTGGGAAAATACAGAGCTGGGCCCAGGAGCTTATCCAATCAAGGCAGCCTCATTCCCTGAAGGGAAGGGTGATTCTGGGTACTCCCTGATGGAAGCCCCCAGTTTCATCCTCTGTGTGGTCCCCTTTCCTAGCATTGACTCATCAGTGGTCCCGTCATGGGGAGAGTTCGTTGCTTTGCTAAAACTCTCAGAGAACCTGGAGACTAAGGACCACTGCTGTGCATCTCCCCTGGGATAGTTAAACATAAAGGGGGAAAGGAATTTCCCCCCACTTTAGGGCTTCAAAATCGCAGAAGCCTTAGAGCATTTCTGAGAGCTGTGCTTGGTAGGGGGCAGGGCTGGACAGAGCTCCTCAGGAGCAGAAGCAGTGGCCGGGAGAAACTACGGTTCCCAGCGGATGTGGCATTGGTGCCCACCTATCTGGAGCGGCGGAGCTGATGGGCGGTTGTGGAGTCAGGTTCTGAGTAGGTCGGGAGAGGCACGATCGAGCAACAGGTGAAGGTGTCCTCCTCGGGCCCAGCCTGGAGGACATGTCCTGCCCTGTGACCACAGAGTACTTACCAGGCACATTCACCAACACTGGCCATGCCCTCTCCAGACGTTAGGGACGTGATGGGCTAACTCAGTGCTACCGGGGGATGACAGGGAGAGCCAAACAATTTGCTCAACATCATTTCTTCATGAATTAAGTGTTGAGCGCCTTCTTTCTGCCAGGCCCTGTGCTAAGGACTGTCGAATCAGAAACATTTCCTGATTTGGGGAAACTCATCGTCTAGGGCCCACTGCCTGTATTTTGTAAATAAAATTTTACTGGAACTGGCCATGGTCAGTTGATAGCAGAGTTGAGAAGTCGTGACACAACCTAAAATATTTACTATCTGGCCCTTTACAGAAAAAGTTCACTAATTCCTCATTTAGTGAAAGAGACGGATTGATAAACAGACAATGACGATAAAGCCTGAAACGTACCGTATGATGAGCGTGATGAGCAGGACGCCACTGGGAGGTGGGGTTAGGAAGGCTTCCTGGAGGAGGTGATGTGTATTCCGAGACCTAAAGGATGACTTTAGAATTTAGGCAAAGCTGTGGGAGAGATCCCCACAGAGGCAAGCCTGAGCTATGCAAAGGTAAGAGAGCATGTGGGGCTTTGGGATTTTGGACACAGGTGAGGTGGGACGCAGAGGAGGAGGTAAGGTGGTGCCGGCGGCAGGTCAAAGGGCTGATTGCCATTCGGGAAGCCGGCGTTTATCAGCAGCGGGGTACGCTTTACACCAATACTGCTAGTGATATGAATGCAGGGTGGATTTTAGTGTTTCCACTTTACATACGTGAGACTGGACGTGGCAGTCAATGAACTGGCATCTGTGAAGGCTGCGAGTTTCCAGAAGGGTGACTCCAGTGTGTCTTCTGCCTCTGCAGGTGCTGGGCTTGGGTTCTGGTGAGCAGGCAGGGGCTGCACCTTGGCTTTGCCTCATGAACTCACAGTGCTTTTAATAAATCCTTCAAATCTTGTTCCAGCCCCAGAGCGACCCACGCCCACCTCAGGCTCCCCACTGGGGCCACCGCCTACAACAGGGCTCCCCAAGCTGTGGGCTTAGTTAACTTCAGGCCTGGCCCTCTTTCCCCTTCCCTCTCGTTAAACCACAATACTTGCTATCAGGCCCTGCCTCTACTGAGGCCAGTAGGACCTGTGAATTCACACTTGGGGGAAAAAACTTCATGATTCAGTTCCATGACCCTTCAATGTCCTGCAAACACAAACGTCACTTCCCCCCACCCCCACTTGGGCCAGACTTACCAAGGGGTCACGAAGCTTTTCCTCTGAGCCTCAGAATCTTGCTTATCACAGTCTAAGGATCAACCAATGCCCTTCTCTTCCTTACTTTACCCAGGGGAAAAGGTTTAGCTCATGCAGTACTTTCAGCAAACATCTAACACCCCATACAGGCAGGCAGACTTTTCTTCAACTCTGCTTTTGACCCAGGATTCAACACAATTGAACAATAATTGTTCAGAGACTCTACTAAGCATCAAGGAGCAGAGATGCATAACATCGTCCCTAGGCCCTAACGATCTCACGTTCTTTTAATTTCTTTTTCTTTTTATGGACAAAACATAACAACATAAACATACAAACATGAGCATTCTTAACATATGAACCTTCCATTCTTGGTATATAATCAATGGCTCACAATATCATCATGTAGCTGTATACTCATCACCAGGATAATTTCTTAGAACATTTGCATGACTCCAGAAAAAGAGATAAAAAGAAAAAAGAAAAAAACTCATACATACCATACCCCTTACCCCTCCCTCTCATTCAGTGCTAGTATTTCCATCTACCCAATATATTTTAGCATTTGTTCCCTCTATTTTTTTCTATACCCCTTACCACTCCCTTTCATTGATCACTAGTATTTCAATCTACTCAATTTTTTTTAACATTTGTCCCCATTATTATTATTATTATTATTATTATTATTATTATTATTATTTAACATGGGCAGGCACCGGGAAACGAACCCGGGACCTCTGGCATGGCAGGCGAGAACTCTGCCTGCTGAGCCACCGTGGCCCGCCCTGTCCCCCTTATTATTTATTTATTTTTTTATCCATATGTTTTACTCATCTGTCCATACCATAGATAAAAGGAGCATCAGACACAAGGTTTTCACAATCACACAGTCACATTGCAAAAGCTATATCATTATATAATCATCTTCAAGAAACATGGCTACTGGAACACAGCTCTGCAGTTTCAGACACTTCCCTCTAGCCTCTCTAATGCACTTTAAACTAAAAACAGGAGCTCTATATAATGCATAAGAATAACCTCCAGGATAACCTCTAGATTCTGTTTAAATCTCGCAGCCACTGATACTTTGTCTCAGTAGGAGATTTTCTCAATCCCTTGATGCTGAGTCCCAGCTCATTCTAGGATTTCTGTCCCATGTTGCCAGGAAGGTCCACACCCCTGGGAGTCATGTCCCACGTAGACAGGGGGAGGGCAGTGAGTTTGCTTGTCGTGTTGGCTGAGAGAAAAATAGGCCACATCTGAGCAACAGAAAAGGTTCTCTGGAGGTGACCCTTAGGCCTAATTTTAAGTAGGCTTAGCTTAAGATCTCACATCCTGATGAGAGAATTATGTACCTCAGCTGCTTCCCAACTGGCACCCTCCCCTCCTGTTTTTCACATCTGACCTTGGCACATTTACTGTCTGTGCAAAACTGGACTCAGTCTTCCCCACCTGAGATGGGGCCAACCTTGGTGTGGCTACGTGGCTGGGACCTCAGCCTCCTGGGCCAGTGCAGGAGGAGAAGCTGGAGGCAGAAAGGGGGAGCAGGCCCCACGGGAATGGCAGCAGCCTGAGATACAAGGCCAAGTCAGGTTTGGGCCATGCTGGCATCATTGCATGGTGGGTTTGGCCTGAGCAATGGGGGACCTGGAATGTTCTAAGTAAGGCACTCTGGGTTTGGGCCCCCCACCCGCTGGGTGCCAGGCGGGGAGAGAGCTGGCAAGCAGGGTGTCAATGTTTTGGGACGTTGGCACCCAGAGCAAGAACAGAGCAAGAAGGAAAAAGAGTCGAGTAGCCAGCTTGACTCTGGCAGGAGGACACACACCCATTAGCAGGCGTCAGAAACTCGCCAGCTCCACGAAATGTGAGGGCTGCGTCCTCTGATCTCTTCCCGCTTGCCAGAGGGGTCCCCCTGTTAGGATTTGGCATGGGGGACCCCATGACTTTGCCAGGTACTTCTCTATTGCAGCCTGGCCACCCGTCCTCCACCCCCAGGCACTGGCAGTCACGTCACCCCCGAAGGGACACCCGCTGCCTTCTCAGCCCATGTCACAGCCTCCAGCTATTTGCCTTTCCATGGAGAGTTCTAGAACCCACTAAGGAGAAGCGTAAATCGGCAGAGAGGGGAGCGGGTGTCGGGCGTGTGTGCCTGTCTCCAGGCGTGCACACAGTCAGACCTTGATCAGACATGGTTTGCAAACTTCATTGCTTTAGGATGAAGAGAAAAGGAAGTTGTCATGAACACATCAGTGGCTTCTCCGTGCTGGGCACACAGGCGGCGCCAGGGCTGAGTTTTCCAGGCGCTGTTCCCTCCCCGCGTCGCGCGCTCCCCCGCCCTGCCCCCTTCTCTCTTTTATTTTATTTTATTTTTATTCCTCTAAGCTTGTTTCTCTTGAAGTTTCCACCTTGTGGTTGTGTACTGCTGACTTCACATTTGCTGTGGTGTGAACTCCACATCTGTGAATGGATGACAGGAAAGATTAATAGCCCTGCTCCCTTCTCCTTGACTGTGGGCCCAGCTAATGAAT
>PVIY010050173.1:0-16340 GCA_004026745.1 Myrmecophaga tridactyla
TGTTTTAGACTTCAGCAGTTTCCCCATCTCTCAAACTCTTCTCAGGGCAGCAGTGACTGCAGAAGAGTCTCTGGTTATTTTGTTGAGTGGTTGTGAAGCCACCAGATTACCCTGGAACCAAGTTCAGTTCAATATTATACCTGGGACGATATAAGCAACAGGAAAAGAGAATAGGAATAATGGTGCTTGGAGAAAATTAAGATCTGCAGATATGACAGTTCCTAGAAATCAGCCTGTCTTGGTTTTTCCCATAATTATTCACCATTTTGTTTACAAATGGGAAATAGCGTTCTACTGTTCAGTGTCTTCCAAGAGAATGAAGTTAATTTGAAATAATCCTCCAGCAAAAGCACCAATAAAAGCATCTGGAACGCCCTGTTGCCATACCCTCTGGCTACTGACACGACATTACTGATACACAAATCAAAGCTGACTGCTCTGGTAACAGTGAGTCCCACAGCAGCAAGAGCTTTCTACAGAGAAGGTGTTCCTTTCTTAAGACAGGACCAACTTAATACAATCTCTCATTGTTAACAGGCTTAATAAGACATTGAGTGGGTCCCTATAAAAAAAATCACAATCTTTTTTTTTTCTTAGATGGAATGAGCCTAAAAAAAATTAAAAGAAAGAAGAAATTCAAACTACACTTAAGAATAGACTCAAGAAAACATAAAGAAGGCTATAAATATTATGTGATTTGGAGCTGACATGTGATTTCACCTGTCAGAAACCTATAGCAGGAAACTTAAACCTGTCTGAAGTTTCCACCATTAAAGTCTCTTCTTTGAGACACAGTATTTCTTAAAAGACTCTGCTCAAATGTAGAATTACAGGGCTTCCAGGTTTAAAAGGCCTTTAGAGGTCATAAATTCATTCTTGAACTGAATTTGAATTCCCTCTTCATTTGCCCCTCTAAAACATTGCCTAACTTTGGTATGAACCCCTCCTAGGATGGGGAAATGATTATCTCAAGAAAAAAAGCAAACTATTTCACTTCAGGTTGCCTCTAATTGCATAAAGGGTATCCTCCTGGTGAGCTAAAACTTCTTCCCTGTAATTTTCATTCTTTGATCATTAGGTTTACTTTATTCATTCAAATAAGTATTTCTTAAGCACCTTCCACTTATTTGGGCACAGTGGCATTCCAGAGAAGAAAGATTCCTGTCTTCATGGAGCCTATGTTCATGAAGGAAAGAGCCAACACAGAAATTAACCAACAAAGAAGGAAGATCATTTTAGACATCCTCAAGGTAGGGTGGAGTGATAATGAGTGGAGAGGTAGGTGTTTGGAGGGGGGGTGGGGAGGTAGGGATAGTTTACTTACATAGAGGGCCAGGGAAGACCTCACCAAGAGAGGACTTCTTGAGCTGATGAGCCAACTTTGATCAGGAGGAAGACTCTTCCAAGCATAAGAACTGGAAGCGCAAAAGTCCTAAAGTTGGAATATTCCAGAAAGGAATATTCAGTGCAGGAGCTCAGAACAAAAGGCAGTACTAGGAAATGTGGCTGGAGAAGTAGGCTGAAGCTGGGACATGGCAGCAGAGGTTCTCAACTGGCCTATGCAGCAAAATGCAGATGCCCAAACCCACCTTCCAGGGATTGAGATTCTGTTGGTACATGGTTGGGTCCAGGTGTCATTATATTTTTTAAGTTCTGAAAGTGATTCTAATATTCAGTTAATTTTAAGAACCACATATGAAGAGCCTTGTATGCTCAGTAAATAGTTTGGATTATATTCTTTAGGCAATGGGAGGCCATTGAGGATTAGGCAATGGGAACCTCATTTGGAAGGTCTAACTCCTTTGTAGTATGACACCCTTTAGATATTTGAAAGCAGGTCTTTCATGCTGCTCCCACACCCAATGCCCCTCCTTTCCCCCCTTGTCTTTTCTTCAAGCTGAACATCACCAGTTCCTTGTATGCAATTTATTTAATAAATATTTATTGCACACCTGGCAGGAAGGCAGGAAGTACAGCACCTCAGTATGTTTCAATATCATTGCATACATTTCTCTGTTAAATTACCTAGTTCAGTTGTTCTAAAATTCTTTTTTCTGTCTTGTGACGTGTACACCCCAACCCCACTTCCTTCTCCACTTGGAGGCAGGAAGCAACGTCCACAGTGGTACTGATTTGAATATTGCCCCATCCCACACCAGAGATTTTGTTCCGGTCTCCTATCAATTGGGAATAGTCAGGTTGACTGGTACCTGGAGGAGACTCAAATATTCAGATATTTTGAAGTGAGAAAGAGAAAAGGTTTTGGGATTCATTCATCAAATGTGTTGAATATCCCTTATGCACTGGACCTATTGTGGCAAGTTCTCCTCGTTCTGATTAGCAGGGGGCAGGGGGACTCAGGCAGTGTCTTCCATTGCTAGAAATAGGGAGTGCTGATGCAGACTCACTACAGATGGACTTCCTCAACTTCCTTGGGCTCAGAAAGGAATAAACCATGGAATGTCATTCATGCAGTGAAAGGTTTTAAACCTTTTAAAACTGCAATTTCTGCTTGCAGGGTTCTTGCTTTTAGTTCTATGGCATTTTTGGAAACCACTTCTCAAAGCAGACACATAAGACGACTTACTAATTGTGTGCTTGCTGAGGCTCTCTGCTTGTCCAGAGGTTGGCAAGAACACTAAATGAACCCAGAAGCTCACCAGGTGAAGGACGCCAAAAGACCAGAGCAACAAACAGCACAGTTGTGAGAAGTAGGACTTCACCAAGAGAGCACTTCTTGAGCTAATGAGCCAATCTACCTCTCTGTTTCTTACCAACTATTACACAGAGCTCTAAAAGTCCTTACTCATTGTGCGTGTCCTTAAAAGAACTCATTTTGGGAGTAGTGATAGTCATATTTATTTAAGGATCTCATACTATTTTACCAGGATGTGCACTGGTATGGTTGGGTCATTTGTTTACAGCCTGGGTCTGTTCTGATTGGTTGGTGATCATTCTCTACCTGTTGTCAAATGTTTTTAATACTACATCTTTATCTCAGGGCCCTTACCTGAACCTTAATATAGCAATGGACTAGTAGCAATAAGACTCACATCTATGGAGGACAATTTTTGGGTTGTCTGTCAGGCTTTCAATGACCCCTTTTCTGGCTGCCACTTTACCCTGATTCACTGGAATAGACTCTTGGAAACTCCATTTATGCAGTGATCTTTCCCCCTGCCCCCAATTGATTGGTCTAGGAGTGAGAGCTGGTCAAAATCCCTTCTCTGGGAAATAGGTTCAGGCCAAGAAGAAACTTAATCTTTCTACTCTCTCTCTGTCTTTCTGCCTCTGTGTCTGTCCTTCTAGTGTAAAAATTAGGAATTCATTAGCAGCCATAGTGTATAATATTGAAATTAGGAAACTGAACAAGGTAACTTGCAGTGAAAGAAAATAAGTTATCAGATGCTGTTAGTTTCTGTAATTTACTTCAAATAATGGTGAGCCACATGAAATGGCCAATATTTAACCAGCTGAAAATTGACTATGATCTGTGTAGTTGACATAGTATATATTCCTTATCATGCTATTTAGAATTTATAAGGCTATTATCATCTTCAATGGTCTCTGATAATTGATTTGTTTTGTAATTGCTCACATTTCCCTACAGAATTAAATAATATGATATCTTTGTGCATATATGTGAATTTCACCAGTCACACGGTATGCCTGAGATAGGTAGAAACATCAATTCAGCCTTGGAGAGATAGTCATTGGCTGAAGGAATATATTTGATCGTGGTTGAAATTTTTGTTCCAGATAGCTGGACCTCAAAAGTGGACCTAGAGGAGATACAAATCCATTTTAAATAAAGATCAATTAGGATCCATGGTAAACGCTAACCCTCAAATAGCATTGTGAGGCCTTGCAACAAACTTAAGAGTCTTTGCTAAGAGAGATTCTTATCACCTGGGTACAATAGGGAAGGTGAAAAATTAGATGAATCCTTCCAGTGGATGAAAGGTCATATGCTGAGATGGCTGGAGGGATGCTCATCACTTAAGATTCAAAATCATGGAGAAATTTTTGGGAGGAGATCATAACCCATAATAAATAATAGATACTTATTGACAATTGAAAGAGAATTGAGCAATGGCTAGATGTTGGGGAAGCTTCCAAACTTGTTAGGAAGCCATCATTATTAAAGTTCTGGTCCCTAATGGTGGTCTGCAGAAGACACAATTAAGCACTCCTTTTTAAAACCATGGGAAAAAAATACAGTAGAACTATCTTATCATGAAATTGACTTAACTTGTTTTATAAATGGTTCCGAGATTACCTGCTGCTTTGGAGGATTCAGCTCATGCTCATCAGAAATATGCTGCTAGAGCAGGAGTCTTCAAACTATGGCAGACAGGGCAGTTCCAGTCCACAACAGCTCCTGTATGGCCCAAGAGTTAACGATTTCTAAACTTTTTAAGCAGTTGAAAAAAATCAAAAGAATAATGTTCTTGACTTGTGCAAATTATATGAAATTCCAATTTCAGTATCCACATATAATATTTATGGGAAGATACTCACCTTCATTTATTTGCATATTATCTATGGCTGTTTTTCTGCTACAATGGCAGAGTTGAGCAGTTCTGCCAAAGACTGTTGTATGGCCTAAAAAATCTAAAATATTTGCTTTCTGGCCCTTCACAGAAAAAGCATGCCAAACCCTGTCCTAGAGAACATTTACCTTTGCTTCCAAAGGACTTTTCCAGCAAGATGTTGTAGGGGCACCTAAAAGGACAGAAAGCTCAGTTTTTGTGAATCCTAAATAAGGGACTATGCCTGTTTTGTGCCTGCTTCTTAATAAATATAAAACTTTTGTCTGATATGTGTTTTCATTATAATCTGCTTGTGAGTTATGAGAGGAGACCAGAGTCTAGACCTATCTCTATCTATTGAGAATTGACCAAAAAGACCTAACAGTTGTGTGAAGCCAAACTTGCTGAGATCACTTCACAGCAGATGTCATGGGAAGGGTAGAAATGAGAGCTGGGACAAAATACTCCTATCATTGTGACCCCTAGTTCCAGACCTTTTTCAAGATCCCCATTGCTTTATTGGTCTTGCATCCCATGAAACACCCCATATCTTTAAAATAAATTCCTTTTGCTCTACTTAGTCCATGTCCAGCAGATTTTTTATCACTTGCAACCAAATAGAAACCTTACTTATACATTTCTGATGATCAACAGAAAGGAATAAAGCCCAAGTGTTGTAGCAGTTCACTTTATAGAGGCATAAGATCTTCCTGAATTATTTACTTAACCATCTAGTACTTATGGCCAGGTACCTCTCAACACTTAACCCAGAAATCCTGGTTACACGGGTAACACTTTATATTTGTGTTGGGCAACAATACAGCAAAAATACAGATATGATTTAACTAAGATTTGGAGTATGTAAAGTGTTGATGGGTAATAAGTAACACACCATACCTCTTTTTAAGAAAGGACAAGATATCACTTAAGACAATACAAATGCCTCTTCTATTATTCACATAGTTCCAAAGATTCAGCAAGTGATCAACTAGACCTTTGAAAAATGGAAGAAGCCTGATTGCAAATACTCTACAAGGAACCAGTGCTTTACTTTATCTGTGATGCTTCATTTCTTTTTGCACTTGCCTTCCTTACTGGGGGAAGCAGTCCCCGAAAATTAGCCTTGTTAACATTTCCCACAATCTCACTCTTAGGTGACAATACCAGTGGCTGTATGAAAGTTGTACAAAGTAGACAAGCAGGAATATGCACTCTGCAATAGCATGCCAGATCAATAAACAACTTCATACAAACCTGTCCCAGTTAGTGGATAAATGAGTCTTTGTTTTAATTATTAAACGAGAATTGGCAACAGTCAACAAATATGCACTTTACAAGGCAAAACATATTTCCAATACTAAATCGAATTGGGTGTAAGTTACCCCTGGCTCAATCATTTTCATCAACCCATTATCAACAACTGAAAACAGTCTGCTAACCAACTGGAACTGAAAACAGTCTGCTAACCAACTGGCATGCCAACTTTTATGGTCATTGCCATGAAAAGAACATTTGTGAGTTTTCCATAGATACATAATCTTACTACTTTGTTCCTGCTTCTAGAGACCTTTCTTTTGATGAAATCCATGGTTCCTCTTGATGGGAGCACCTATGAACCAGGGGATTCTTTTCCCAGCCTTCACAAGTAGTAGAAGCACATTGGTTTCAAAAGGCTGCGCTACCATAGAACACTCACTTTTCCTGCACTAATCTTAATAAATCCAGGAAAGAGTGCCACCCAAAATGAATGAACCCAGTCCTGCCTAATATAATGGGGCTTTTATGTTACTGTGCTCCATTAGGATCACCACACACATCTTCTTCAACAAACAAGTATACTGCTCATTTATGGTGAGAAGTCAGCCAGAAGACCAGGACCTACACGAGGTTCTTAGAGAGAAATTATACCAGATTAAGCTAAAAAAGAATCCCATAGACTCAAATCAAAACCATCTTTCAACTGAAAACCTGATTCCCCTGGCTCAGGCTTCCCATCACAGAAAAGGCTCAGCTGCACTGTCCCGTATAAGGAAAAGGAATCTGGTGACTTTAAATCCAATTAAGCCCTTTCAGAATCTGAGAATAGTTTTCTGTACTTTTTTTAAAACACAAGAATTTCTGATCAAACAAGAACTTTTCAGCTTTTAATTAGCCCCTTGTGTTCATAGAAGAAAAGCAATAGTAAGAGTTATAAAAAGCTTCTTATTTAAAGTCACCATTGCAAAGATTTTAAATTTTTAGCTCTCTGATTATTAAAAGAAGATGTCACATGGATGTGGGTGTTCTCCATTATTGGTGCCCCCATCTATTCTGTAGCAGGGATGACTTTATGTCATATCTAGGACCTTGCACATTAGAAGATATGGGAGGGGTGCCGATAAGGGATAGATGTGAGGTAGAAGAAGGAAGCTTCTTTTAGGACAAAGCTAGCCTAAGAAAGAGATTGAAAGCTCATAATATGCCTTGCTGACCCCACAACATACAAGCTGCCCTTAATAAGATTCAATATATGTTAGCTACCATTGCTATTTCTATAGATATGTACGTATGGAGATATATATATATATATATCCATGCTTTTGGCATGCTTTTTCTGTAAAGGGCCAGAAAGTAAATATTTTAGACTTTTTAGGCCATACAACAGTCTTTGGCAGAACTGCTCAACTCTGCCATTGTAGCAGGAAAACAGCCATAGATAATATGCAAATGAATGAGGGTGAGTATCTTCCCATAAATAAGGGTAATATGGGTAATAAGTATTACCCATACTATATTTGAATAATATATATATATATCCATAATATATTTGAATAGATACATGTGTATCTTTGTTTTAATTATTAATTATTAATAGATACATGTGTATCTATTCAAATATTTGAAATGAGGGTATAAAGTTCCCTGTGCTCTTTTTTTTCTGGCAAATATATATATTTCTCTTTTATTAAGACACTACATGCATGAAGTAAAGTGGATGGAACTTTAAATGTACAGTGCAATGAATCCTTATATGCCTGGGTAACTATCAAGCAGATCAAGACATAAAACAGGATAAAGTCAGTATTGACCATATGTAACCAGAAGGAAGGGTCCCCTGTTCTTATACCTTAACAGTCCGTACTACTACTAATAGCCCTGGGGAAAGGGAATTTTCCCAGGGGGCAGATGTCAACCCAACAGCCAATCCCAACCTGACTTCATGAAATGTGGGGGAGGTCCTCCCATGACACTCTGAAAACACCAACTGCTCCCTTCCTCATCCTCCCTTGAAGCTAGTCCATTCGACCGCTCCAGCCAAGGAGGGGTGTCTGCTGGGGCCTTCGGTGGGGGTGGGGCTGTCCCTTCTGATAAAAAGAGAGACATACTGAGGAAAAGATTGTATTCCCTCTACAGCCAGGTATATTTAGACACGATGCTTGGAGCTGGGGCAGTCTCCACGAGGATGGATGATTCCAATATCCCAAAGAAAGCAGGAACATGGAGGCTGCATACTCTATGACAAGGCTGAATATCTAAGCAAAGAATTGGTGAATTTGTTCTGTAAAGGCCAGATAGTAAATATTTTAGGACTTGTGGGCCACATCTGGTCTTTTTGTTCACTGCTGCTTCTTTTCTTTTTGAACAACCCAATACACTGTTGTGATAGTTAAGTTCAGGTGTCAACTTGGCCAGGTAATGGTGCCCAGTTGTTCTGTTACTGTGGACTTAAATCATAAGCATGTGAATTTCATTGTTCTAGTTTGCTAGCTGCCAGAATGCAATATACCAGAAATGGAATGGCTTTTAAAAGGGAGAATTTAATGAGTTGCTAGTTTACAGTTCTAAGGCCAAGAAAATGTCCCAATTAAAACAAGTCTAAAGAAATGTCCAATCAAAGGCATCCAGGGAAAGATACCTTGGTTCAAGAAGGCCGATGAAGTTCAGGGTTTCTCTCTCAAATGAGAAGGCACATGGCGAACACAGTCAGGGCTTCTCTCTCAGCTAGAAGGGCACATGGTGAACATGGTATCATCTGCTAGCATCTTCTCCTGGCTTCCTGTTTCGTGAAGCTCCCCGGGAGGCATTTTCCTTCTTCATCTCCAAAGGTCGCTGACTGGTGGACTCTGCATCTTGTGGTCACATAGTTCTGCTCTCTCTCTCTGAATCGCTCATTCTCCAAAATGTTTCCTCTTTTATAGGACTTCAGAAACTAATCAAGACCCACTCAAATGGGTGGAGACTTGTCATCCCTTAATCCAGTTTAACAACCATTCTTGACTAAATCACATCATCCAGGGAGATGATCTCATTACAGTTTCAAACATACAGTACTGAATAGAAATTATTCTGCCTTTACAAAATGATATTTTGATTAAAACATGGCTTTTCTTAGGGGGCATACTTCTTTTCAAACCAGCACATTCATCTATGGCTGATTATATCTGTAAGGGGAGCACCTTCTGCAATAAGCTGGAAGCTTAAATGGAGAAGTCAGAACTGAGAGAGAGAGAGAGAGAGAGAGAGAGAAGGCTCAGGACCAACATAGACCTAGACATTTGGGGATACAGAGAGGAAACATCTCTGTAAAAGTCATTTGAAACCAGAAGCTGAGAGAGAGGGCCAGAAGCCATCTTCCTTCCCATGTGACAGAGGAACCAAATGAAAGCTAGCTGCCTTTCCTCTGAAGAACTGTAAATTTGTAACTAAACAAATCCCTTTTATGAAAGCCAATCCATTTCTGGTGTAGTGCACTCTGGCGGCTTTAGCAAACAAAACCAAAAATATATATCAATATTTTTAGTTTACAGGCTATATAAAACAGGCTGTGGGGTGAATTTGGCTCCCAGGTCACAGTTTGTTGACTAAACCAACCCAGTAGCCACCTACCTCCAGAGTTCCCATTAACCAAGACAATTAAAGAACAAAAACAAAACAAAACAAAACAAAAAACTGTTTTAAAGTGCTCTAAGCCAGGTATTCTGTTACTTGCAGGTAAAAAAAAAATACCTCAATGATACATCATGCAGCTCTTTTTCCAGATCTACTCACCATCTTAAAGAAAAGGAAATGATACCAAAGCACTTGAGAGTAAATAAACCCTGGGTACGTCCTTTGACTTCCTTTTCAAATTATTATAGCTGCTGCTGTGCATATTGGACTAGATGGAGGTTGTGGAGCACAGGGCCAAGGGCTGAGGTGCAGAACACTCTAAAATGCTAGGAGGTAAAACAGGGCTCTAAAAACTCTCCAGAGCAGGCCCAAGTAGTATGATTTGCCCATGCGAGCTCTTCCAATAGTTTGCTACTCGCATCTCTCATTCTGTTCAACACCTCTTCCCAACTGTGGCTTTCTAGACTGGGTCCAATCAGGAAACTACTCAAAGCCTCATATTTCCTTCAGGATAAAGTCTACACTTATCCTCAAGAGCTGTAGTGCTCAGATTCCTGCAAACCTGTGCAACCTTGTCTTTCCTCTCTCTGACATGGTGTCTGGCTTTTAGTTGGACTTGACCCCTGTGGGTCTCTGAAAGCTCCACCTTATTTTCCTCCCCCATGCCTTATGTGCTGCCCACCTTCTGCTATCTGTGCCGGCTTTATTTCACAATGCACAATCGTCTGTCCCTCACTCACTTTGCACCAGTATCCCTAGCCTGCAATCAATCTCACCCATCTCAAGGCATTTTTGATATGCTGGTTCCTTCCCCTGAAATGTTTTTTCATCCCACCCTTGTGTATTGAAACTTATTCCTCTTCCTTAAACCAGCTCAAACCTCACTTCCTCTGAGAAAACTTCCCTCACTTCCCTGACTAGGTTCTTTCTGCCCTCCCTACTTTATGGCCTTTTTACCATTGCAATGTTTAAAAATCTTTGCAGGGGTTCTTGATAATTTTATTCCATAGACACTTACTGCAGTCTGAGAAAGCCATAATAATATTATCAAATGCATAATATAAAATACGTAGGATTACAAAGAAACTTACTTTTCAATATAATTGGCTATCAAAATATTTTTTAATGTAACATGGAAATATATATGCTCCTTCATTAAGACATTAAAGAACAAGATCTAGTGGAGGATCTAATAACAAATTTAACTTTGAAGTATTGATAAGTACAGATGATGTTTGAAGGTATCTGCAACACTTGCCATGGGGTCTAAAAATCTGGAATTTGTTTTGGTGAACTAAGTCACAAAAATTCCTAATCCTAATGGATTTGATGCCTAAATTCATAATAGAAGGGAATCTACATGTCAGTTAAGTGTTTCTGTAAATAAAACTATGTAATTTGTTTTTCATTCTAGTTCACAGATCCTCACATCCCTGCCTAATTCATCTATGTACTCAAGATTAGGGGGCCCAGAATTTATGTCTGAATTCTTTCCTTGACTGTAAGCTCTAAAGGACAGAGTCATGTGTGAGTTTGCTTACTATTGTGTCTCTAATACCTGGTAAATACTCAATAAATAGCTATTGGAGGAAGGGATGGAAGGAAGAAGGGAAAAGAATGAGGGAGAAGAAAGGGACACAATTGTCTGCTTGATTAAGCTATCTTCTATCCACATCCTTTCAAACTCAGGACAATTTTTATATCCTTCAGATCATCTTCCAAGTTTACCCTCTACAAACCCACTGGCTTGGTTGTCCCTTCTCTGAACAGTTGAGAAGTACTTCCTTGGGATCCAGTTCTTCCTAAAATTGTTGATTTAATTATCTGTCTTCCTTCCCACTCACAATTTTGATTGGGAGGTGTTTTTTTGTTTGTTTTTTGAGGCCTAGGGTTATATTTTATTTCTCTCTGTGTCACCAGTGTTTGGCAAAACTGGGACAGTTGTTTGATTGTTTTTTTAATTAAAATTTTTTTTCTTTGTGAAAAATAGCATATATACAAAAAGCAATAAATTTTAAAGCACATGGCAACAATTAGTTGTAGAACAGATTTCAGAATTTTAGATTTTTATCTCTTGTGCTCTAAAATACTGGAGACTAAAAGAAATACCAATATAATGATCCAGCAATCATACTCTTTGTTAAGTCCTATCTTCTCTGTATAACTCCATCATCACCTTTGACCTTTCTCCCATTCTTCAGGGGTACTTGGGCTATGCCAATTCTAAATTTTTCATGTTGGAAGGGACTGTCAATAATTTGGGATAGGGGGATGGAACTAGTTGGTATTCTGGAGATGCTGGCCCCTCTGCATTTCAGGACATACCTGATCCAGGGACACATCTGGAGGTTGTAGGTTTCTGGAAAGTTACCCTAGTGCATGGAACCTTTGTAAAATCTTATATAATGCCCTAGGTATTCTTTCAGATTGGCTGGAATGGTTTGGTTGGGGTTTGGCCAACTATGATAGTTAGCAATATCTAACTGAAGCGTGGATAAGAATGACCTCCAGAGTAGCCCCTGACTCTATTTGAATTCTCTCAGCCACTGATACCTTATTTGTTACACTTTTCCCCCTTTTGGTCAGGATTGCATTGTTGATCCCATGTTGCCAGGGCCAGGATCCCTGGGAGTCATCTCCAATGCTGACTTTCACCCCTGGTATGTATGTCCCCCAAGTGGGGAGGGTAATGATTTCATTTGCAGAGTTGAGCTTAGGAAAAAAGAGGCCACATCTGAGCCACAAAAGAGGTTCTCTGGAGGTGATTCATAGACATACCTATAGGTAGGCTAAGCTTCTCCACTATATACATAAGCTTCACAAAAGAAAGCCTCAAGATCAAGGGTTTGGCCTATTGATTTGACACAGTATCTGGGGTTTCCCCAGTGGTAAAGCTTAATAGTTCCACAAGGGTTTGTCAATACTTTTTGATTATCTGCTTAATATACTCTGGGATGTATTCAGGTATTACATTAAGCTATACACGATTAAAGGTCCTCATTCTTATTCTGGGCTCCCTGAGTTTGGATTGTTTAAATGATCTAACCAGACAGGTTGAATTAGATTATGTGCTACAGAAAGTTTATGTTCTGGACAAAATAAAGCTTTTTTCCTTTGGTCTCAAAGAGTAGTGCAGTTCTAAAATATAGACAATGTTTTTCTTACACCTATATTCTGAATGACCTTAATCCTGACCTGATTGGCTTCATTCTTATCTCTAAATACCAGATTATTCATATATAAAACAGCCGCTCAAAATCCATAAATAACAATTACCACTCCAAACTAAATGTGACTGCTCTAAGAGCTTACAATCTAGGCCCCTGTTTTCTTATAAGTACTTTCCAAATAAGACCATACAATATTTGCTCTTTTGTTTCTGGCTTATTTTGCCTCACCAAATATCACACATGTTCATTCACAATGTTGCATGCCTCACAACTTTGTTCCTTCTTACAGCAGCACAATACCTGACCATATGTATACATCATCATTCACCAATCTACTTCTCAGTCAGTTCATTCTTCAGCCACCTGCATTCATTGGGCATCATGTATAGGGTCCAAAGGCCACAATCCATCAACACTTTCAATTTTTGACAATTTCATTGTTCCCAAGAGCAAGATAACCAATAAATACACCATCACCATATAGAAAATCTAAACCTCCCCTTAACTCTTGTCCCTCCCCTCATTATTTATCCCTGGTGTTACTGTCGTACTGTTGATGTTTTCCCAGCTAAACATAGTCCATAGCATGCAATAGCAGCCTTCCCCCTATGCTCTCTGTATACACATTTTGTACAAGATTCACACCTTTGCAGTAGTTCATGCAAGAACTTATTTGTATTTCTAGTGTTAATCAGTGGGACACATGGGAATATACAACCCCTTTCAATCATGTTCACCTTCAATATGGTAATATTTATAGGCCCAGTAGTGAATCACCTTCACTTCTATCTATTCCTTAACATTTAAGTTCAACCTTATTAGCTAACCATTTACCCATGCCTAGCTTCCGTGTATCTCTAGGTCCCCTATAGTCTGTATAATAAGTCTCTGATTTTACCTTTCTCATGGTCATAAAAGTGGAATCATACAGTATCTAGCCTTTTGTGTCTCATTTATTTCACTCAGCATTATGTCCTCAAGGCTCATCCATCTTGTTATGTGCTTTAGGACATCATTTTGGCTTACTGCTGCATAATATTCCATCATATGTATATACCACATTTTGTTAATCCATTCATCTGTTGATGGGCACTTGGATTGTTCCATCTTTTGGTGATTGTGAATAATGCTGCTATGAACATTGGTGTTAAAAAATTTTAACAGAACCTATTCTTTCTCAAGTTCCTCCAGGTGAGCAGTTAAGTCCTTGATTTTTGCTCTTTTTTTCTCTTTTTTAATATAGGCATTTAAGGCAATAAATTTCCCTTTTGGCACAATCTTTGCTGCGTCTCAAAAGTTTGGATACGCTGTATTCTCATTTTCATTCATCTCCAGATAGCTCCCAACTTCTTCTTTGACCAACTGGTTGCTTAAGAGTGTGTTGTTTAAACTCCATATATTTGTAAACGTTTTCATTCTTTGGTGATTATTGATTTCCAGCCTCATTCCATTGTGATCAGAGAAAGTGCTTTGAATAATTTCAATGTTTTTAAATTTATAATGACCTGTTTTGTGCCCCAGCATATGATTTATCCTGGAGAATGTTCCATGAGTGCTACAGAAGAATGTATACCCTGGTGTTAGGTGGTATAATGATCTATATGTGTCTGTTAGGTCTAATTCATTTATCAAATTGTTTAAGTTCTCTATTGTTGATCTTCTGTCTGGTTTTTCTATCTATAAAGGAGAGCTGTGTATTGACGCCTCCTACTACAATTGTTGAAACATCTATTGTTCCCTTCAGTTCTGCCAGTGTATATTGCATGTACTTTGGAGCTCTTTGATTGGAGCATAAACATTTATGATTGTTATTTCTTCTTGGTGAATTGTCCCTTTTATTAATATATAGCGTCTTTCTTTGTCTTTTATGATGTATTTATATTTAAAGTCTATTTTGTCCGATATTACTATAAATATTCCTACTTTCTTTTGGTTACAGCTTACATGGAACATCTTTTACCAACCTTTCACTTTCAATCTATTTGTATCCTTGTGTCTAAGATGAGTCTCTTGTAAAGAGCATATAGTTGAATGATATTTCTTAATCTATTCTGCCAATTTGTATCTTTTAATTGGCAAAGTTCAGTCTATCAACATTCAAAGTTATTACTGTAAAGACGTTTCTTGAATCCACTATCTTATCCCTCAGATTTTATTTGTCAGATCTATATATTCTTTTGCCTCTTTCCCTTTTTAGCCTTTAAATTATCCTTTATGGTACTGGTGCTCTTCAATTCTGTGCCCTCCTCCTAATCTCCCTCTCCTGTCTTTTTTTTTCAGCCAGCAGAACTCCCTTTAGTATTTCTTGTAGGACTGGTCTCTTGCTGACAAATTCTCTCAGAATTTGTTTATCTGTGAAAATTTTAATCTCTCCCTCAGTTTTGAAGGATAGTTTGGCTGGGCATAGAATTCTTGGCTGGAAGTCTATCTCTTTCAACATCTTAAATATTTCATACCAGTGCCTTCTTGCCTCCATAGTGCCAGTTGAGTAGTCCCAACTCAGTCTTATGTGGTTTGTAGTATGTAGTAGGTTGTTTTTCTCTTGCCACTTTCAGGATTTTCTGCTTCTCTTCAACATTTGACAGGCTGATAAGTATGTGCCTTTGGGAAGGCATATTTGGATTTATTCTATTTGGAGTTCATTGGGCATCTTTGATTTTCATATTATGTCCTTTATAAGGGTTGGGAATTTCCCCCCCATTGTATCCTGAACTAATCTTCCTAGCCCTTTACTCTTCTATTCTCCTTCTGGGATGCCAATGATTTTTATATTTCTGGGCCTTGTTTTGTCCATCATTTCCCTAAAATACAATTCAAAATTTTCCATCTTTGTTGCCATTCACTCTTTTGTGCCTTTGAAATTGTCTTGTTCTCTAGTTCATGTATTCTTTCTTCTGCTTTTTCAAATCTGCTGTTGTGTGTCTTGAGTATATTTTTATTCGATCTATGGCATCTTTAGTCTCTGTGATATCTACTGTTTTTCTAATATTCACTCAAATTCCTCTTTATGCTCGTCTAGTGTCTTCTTGATTTCCTTTATGACACTAGCCATCCCATTTATTTTATTTAGTAGAGTTATAGGAACATCTTTGATTAGTTGTTTCGAAGTCTGTGTCTCCTCTAGTGTTTTAATTTGGTCATTAGGCTGGGCTATATCTGTCTGCATCTAGGTGATCTTCTGTTCCCTTTGAGGCATGTAGACATCTTGATAGGGTTACATTGGAAGTTGATTTCCTTCAGCAGTCTAACACTTTGTATTTGCCAATAGATGTGGAGCAGGTTGTAGGGCATGGCGCAGGGCACAATTGGAAGTATAGGCTGATCAGACCTGAGCCTGACACAGGTATCGGCTCAGGTCGGAAGACTAAGCTGGTACCTGTGAGCATGGTCTGTTGGGCGCTGGGTTGTGCAGGTGTGGTGAGGGAGCAGTAGGGGGCAGGGGGCATCTCAGGGGGACCTTGGAATGCAGAGCAGTGTGTGGCATGGGAGACATAGAGTTAAGGTGTGGCAGGAGACAGATGCGGATGCATGGGGGCTGGTGCACAAGCAGGATATGGGTGGGCATGTGGAGCATGAGGGTTATGGATATCAGGGTGTGGGGTACAGGGTACAGAGATCGTGGCACAGGGAAGCCAGGGTGCTGCTGTGTCCTTGCATAAGGGGAAGGGTCCAGGGGGCCTAGGAGGCATATGCAAGAGTGTGTAGGGGTGGGGCACAGGTTGTGGGTGTTGTGGGACATGAGTCGGGAGTGGGTTATATCGGGTGGGTG
>PVIY010050174.1:0-16340 GCA_004026745.1 Myrmecophaga tridactyla
ACTCTCCTCCCTCCTCCCTCTTCTCTTTTCTAGTTTTCCAAGCTGGGCTGGCCTCCAGCCTCTACGCTGCCTTCAGAACCTTCATGGGCCGCCCACCCTGGCCTGAGGGGGGCCTGGAGCCTCGAGTCCACCGCGTGCCCCTCGCCCATCCCAGCCCCGCATCCTGCAAGAGGCTGGACTGGGCCCAGGGGAAACTGAGCTCCCGAGGCTCCTGGGAGGCCCCGCAGCGGCGGCACTTCACCGTTTAGCTTCACCTTGTCTGAGCCGTTCCTTCCCTCGTTTCCTCACAGACCCTCATCCCGGCCGCACGTGCGGCCTCTTCCTAGCCCAGCCCTGCCCGAGGGTGACCACTGGCCTCAGATAGCCCCGGGACCAGCCTTCTCTGCAGCCTGAGGGCCACGGGAGCTGTGTAGGGCCCTGGCCCCGATGCGCTGTGGACAGGAGACGGAGGAAGAGATGGAGGAAAACCTGGACCAGAGGCCCAGACCATGCTCCAGCCAGGGAGAAGCCGCAAGAGGAGAGTCTGACCAAGTCCCAGAACCTCCGAGCTGGGCGCAGAGGCTGAGCCCCTTTGATGACCCTCCTGCAGCCCACCCATGCATGTCCCAGCCTCGGACTGCAGCACCCCTCCCCAGGCACAGCTCATGGGGCCGCCCAGGAAGTCTTTTCTGGTTCACTGCCAAGTACTCCACTTGTTCAAGTTCATCCCTTCCTCTGGTGTGCTTTTTTATGAGGAAACTCAGAAGAGGAGCCAGCGTTAACCAACCACCCCCAAGGAGAGCCTCAAGTCCAGCTCGAACCTGGGGGGCTTTTACATCTCATTCCCTGAAGTCCCGGGTGAGCCCCAGGAGGCCTCCTGCACACACAGCTTCCTGCTTCAGTTACGGCCTTCATCTCTACTGAGGGGAGGATGTGCCTCCCGATTAAGAAAATCCCCCAACCCTGGGACGGGGTCCCTGCCCTGGAGATGCAGCCTCAGCCCCCTCAGCCCAAACCACAGGCCCCACCGCCCATCACACCCCAGGTCGCCGCCCGAGGCGCCCGGAGAGAAGATGATTCAGGAGGAGTTGAGTCAGTTTGTGGCAAATGATGTACATTGAGTGTCTGCCGGCGCGAAGCAGGGAACTAGCACCAAGAGAAAGGAACTAGCATCAAGTGAAGACACAACCGAAGGCTAAGCCACCCCGTCCCTGCCTTCCCGTTGCCCTGCCCAAGGGGGAAGTCCAGGCAAGCGTTGGCCCCTTGGCGAGGTCTTCCCTGCCGCCCTGGGCTCCCAGATGCTCCTTCCACAGTGCTCCCGCCTGAGCAGCACAATCACGTCGCTTACACCTAAGACAGCCTCTGGTGGCTCCCCCGTCTCTTACTCAGTAGATTGTCATTTCCCTGAGGGTGGTGGAGACGCTCTAAGTGGCTGGCCTTGAAGACTCAGGAAGCGGCCGTAAGCCAAGGAATGCAGGTGGCCTCTCGAAGCTGGAAAAGGCAAGGAAACAGATTCTGCCTCGAGTTTCCAGGAAGAGACACATCCCTGCTGCAATCTTGATTTTAGCCCAGCAGGACCTGCATCACACTTCGAACTATGAGATAATAAATGTGCATTGTTTCAAGCCCCCAAGTAGTCGCAATTTGTTACAGCAGCGACAGGGAACTCATGAGGATTTGGGTCCTTTCCTTTGGGCCAAGCACTCTGTGGGCATCCCTTCTGTGTTTCAGAGCAAGAGAAGACATTGTTAGGTGGAACAAAGGTGACCTTCTTTTGGAAAGCCTCTGGGAGAATCAGCCAGCTTTGGTCTCAGATGGGAAGGAATTGGAAGCTGGTTCTCCATGAGGAAAGGGCATTGGCTGCCTCGAGGCAGTTAGACCCTGAGGCTGGGGTTGGAAGGGACCTGTCCCCCACCCCCACACAGGGCCCAGAAGCTGCAGGACTGCTTGTGGGCCCTGGAAGAGGTGTGGACAGCCAGCCCTAGGGCACAGGCGCACCCCGAGGTCCCCACCCTCCAATGACCTGCATGACCCCGGACAACAAATGGCACCTGAGGATGTGGGCTTTCCTGCACGTCCCTGAGGGGCTGGTGTCACGCAGGCATGGGAGAGGGGCCAGGCAAGGTGACCACTGTGTTACACGCCAGCACAAGGGGCCCTGCTACAAGATTTAATTGCGTTATAGGGAAATAAAACATGGTGGCGTTCTTGCTCGTGGGAGAATGTCCGTCTGACACAGTGTCCTCTGATCTTCATGACTCAAGGAAGGAGACCTGAAGCCCTGGGCTGAGGCTGGAGCTGGAAGTGGCAGTGGGGACAGGGGTGTCAGGCTGACCCTTCCTAGGACCAGGGTTTAGTGCTCACACCCCTTGCCTCTGTCTGCACCGCCAGGGCTCCCCTCCCGCCCTGACAACCCTGTGTGGGTTTGCTGCAAACATGGGCTCAGGGCCACAGTCCTTTTGAAGGTTCAGCGGGTTGAATCTCAATCTACGGATTTCAGAGTAGAAGAAGAAGTGTCCGCTGGTTCGTTTATAACAACCGCCCTCATGTGACTTCAGTCACTGTGGGGGCTCCTCTGTCCGCAGGTGCCAGGGAGGCCCCTGTGGCCATCGGTCACCTGCTCGCCCGGCCCCCACCCCACCGGCCAGCTCTGTTGCTCTGGTGCCCGCCTACCCGTTGGGGGACTCCTGGGGCCCAGCGCTCCCCCCTGGGGCACCTTGCAGCCCCTCGTCTGGTTGCTGACCATGTCCTGAGGATGCACCGCAGAGTGCACATGGGGACCCAGCACTCCCAGAGGCCGTCCTGGACCTCTCACCCTGCCTGCCCACACACTCCGGAACTCTCCCTCCGGACTCGGGCCCTGTGGGGAGGGCGGATTCAGGGGCTCTATTTCTTTGTTTTCTCCAGAAACTCTCTGCCTCTTGCACTCTCTCCATCTCTCCCCTCCCCTCCTCTCTCTGTCTCTCCGCGTCTTTCCCTCTCTCCCACCTTCTTGCTCTCCTCAAACCCTCCAAGCAAATCACATGCTCTTTCCAATGGCTTTAGGCTTTGGGAAACACAAGCCAGGAAGAAGTGTCTTTCAGGGAACTCCGGCTTTTCACCTAGCCACAAATCCCCCCGAGAGCCTGTCAACTGCATGATAGGGGATGGGAAATGGGAAAATCCAAAGAAGGGAAAAAATGTGACTCCACACATCGGAAAGTTATGCAGCCACAGCGGAAACAGTTGCTATGGTTTTGTGTGCCAGTTGCTCATTCGTCGAATAAATCATCAGTGAGTGCCCAGAACGGCTGGGCACTGTGACTCCGGGGGACACAAGAGGCCACGTCCTGCCCTCCCAGGCTGTCCTTCCAGGAAAGGGAAGCAGACAACAGGTGACAGGAATAAGAAGCGAGAAAGCACCCGGGTCCGGCGCGGGCTGGCTGGTAAGGGACCCTCACCCTTTAGGCTGCAGCTGGCTGGCATCTGGGCTCACCTGGGTATGCCGAGCTCTCCCCATGACATCCTCTTTAATCCTCGTGACTGACCTACACATTCTGAGTTATTTCCCCATTTTACAGAGGAGGCAGCTGAGGCTTGTGCAGATTACGTTCCCTGCTGGAAATTATGCAGTTCCCTGCAAAAGGGCCAGGGAAGAGCTGGGGCTGTGAAGCTGCATTTCCTTCTCCTGCACCGGGCCTGGTCCAGCCCTCCTGGGAGGTTCCCAGATGTTCCAGGTGGACAAGCCTTTCACACTAGGCGTTGGCGTTTCCATCTTCCCTCCTGGGTCCCCGCGACAAGCCAGCCTCCCATCCGTGTCCCTTGAGAGGATGGAGCCATCCCATAGCCACCCCGGGCCGGCCTCCCCTGGGCCTGCCCTGCCCGCGGCGTTGGGCCCAGGGACCGAACCAGCTCTGCCCAGGCCGGGCCAGGTGGGCTGAGTGGAGCCCGAAGGGACGGGTTGCTGGTATTTGCATCTATTTTTATTCACAAAAATCTGTTCTGTATTTTATTCAGCTTTGGGGCAATGGAGGTCAACTCTCTTCACCTCTTCTGTAAGCTGAGAATCCTGCAGGAAATGAAATGACAGCGAAGCCAAACTGGAGAGAGGGAGAAAGGGCAAATTACTGGGAAATTAAAAACCTGTGTTGGGATCAGAGCAGAGGGTGTCACACAGCCCTTCCCTGGGCTTGTTGCCCCTGAGGCTGCGGCGCCCACAGGCGTGAATGCTGCCTGCCATGCCGGCCCAGGGCCACGTGGGGCTCAACAACGTGGATGGGGTGGGGGGCCCGGTGTGCACCCCAACCCGTCTGCAGCCCCGAAGGGTTGGGCCCGCTGCTCCATCCTTTCAGTTGTCCGGCTCTCCAAGGAAAGAGCTGGCTGCGGGGGGGCTGGAAGGCCCCCCATTATCATCTTCTTCACGTGGCTGCAGGTCCACTCCTGGGCAACACCCCCTGTGTTCAAAACGTGCAGTTATTCGGAAACTCAGAAAAGTAGCTGCCTGGTCCCCCGCTTTCCCAGGGTGAGGCGTATCCTTCAAGACCCTTATCAACAGCTCCCTCTTCAATCTCACACAGAGTCGAGAGGTTATCCTGGAGATTATTCTTGTGCATTATATAGATATCCCCCTTTTAGTTTATGGTGTGTTAGAGAGGCTGGAGGGAAGTAACTGAAAGTTTTGAAGTGTGTTCCAGTAGCCTTGCTTCTTAAAGACTGTATCACTATATGGGTTTCACAATGTGACTGTGTGATTGTGAAAACCTAGTGTCTGATGCTCCTTTTATCTAGGGTGTGGACAGATGAGTAAAATGTGTGGATAAAAGTTAAATAAATAATAGGGGAAACAAATGTTAAAATAAGTTGAGTAAATTGAAATACTAGTGATCAATGAAAGGGACTGGTAAGGGGTTTGGGGAAAAAAAATAGGGAGAACAAAGGTTAAAATATATGGGGTAGATGGAAATACTAGTGGTCAATGAAAGGGAGGGGTAATGGGTATGGTATGTATGTGTTTTTTCTTTTTTCTTTTTATTTCTTTGTCTGGAGTGATGCAAATGTTCCAAGAAATGATCACGGTGACGAATACACAACTATGTGATGATCTCGTGAGTCGTTGATTGTACACCAAGTATGGAATGTTCATATGTTAAGAATGTTCGTGTTTGTATGTGGTGTTGTTTTGTCAATTAAAAAAGAAAAGAGAAGAAAAAGCTCCTTCTTCCTGCAGCCCTTCCTGAGCCAGAGCAGAGGCTGCAGTTTCGTCCCAGCGCCCCAAGAGTGGGTGAATGCCAGGCGGGCGAACGCCAGGCGGGCAGACGGCATCCATTCTCCTCCAGGCTTGGAGAACGCAGGGACAGAGTTTAATCCACTCAGAATGTAACCCCAGGGCACCTCCTCTGTGCGGCGTGCTAGCTGCTGGGCAGTGGGACAGGTTTCTGCACCCAGAGACCCGGCCGGACAGCGGGAAGAACACACGCGCACCCTGCCTGAGCAGAAGGCGGAGCAAGGAAAGCAGAAGGAAGGTGCAGCAGGCTGTAGGCGTGGGGCGGGGAGGGACGTCGGGCTCAGAGGGTCAGGGGACGCTTGGGAGAAGGAAGCAGGACTGAGACCTTCCACCACGGGCAGAGGCAAGCAGCTCGGCAGTTAGCACATGACCCCCCAATTCCGCTCCGAGGCTATCCCCCATCCCCCCAAATTGAAAACAGGGACTTGAACAGACACTTGTACACCAGCGTTGGCAGTGGTATGACTCACAATCACCAAAAAGTGGGTACAGCCCAAGTGCCCAGCCACACACGAAAGGACAGAAAAATGCGCTGCGTGTGGGCAATGGAGTATCACCGGGTTATGAAGGGGAATGACAGTGTATGTTCTTCAACATCGACGTACGCTGGAGAATATGTCGCGTGAAATAGGCCAGGCACAAAAGGACAAATAAGGTATGATTTCACTTATGAAATAATCTGAATGTGCAAATTCATAGGGACACAAAATAGACTAGAGGTTACCAGGGGAAGGGGTGGGGAGATATTGCTTAGCGGGTGCAGGGCTTCTGTTTGGGGTGATGCAAGGGTTCTGGTGACAGATGGTCGGTAACTAACACCACTAAAACGTGCAGGTTAACTGGTTAAAATGGAAAACTGTGTCTTATATAAAACAAAAATTTTAAAGACAAAATTAAAAGGCATAATTTTGGTTTTTTTTTTTTTTGTCTTACAGAGAGACATATGGTGGCAGAGACCAGGAGGAGACGAGAAAAAGGAAGAGGGGAGCGCAAACGACATCACAGAGCGGAACAATGAGGTGCTGGCTCCGTGTGGGGAGCTGAGCGTGGCTGAGGAAGGAGGATGTGGAGAGAGCCAAGGTGGTGGCGAGACAAGGAGAGCGCCGGGTTGAGGCCGATTTCACAACCTCTTGGGTGTAAGACGAACTTGCCAGACTCGTGCTAGGATTAGCGTGCCCAGCGTGTGCCCAGCACTCTGTGCTGCGCCATGGGTGGCCAGAGTGTGCCCAATACTGCGCTGCGCCGTGGGTGTTAAGCAAAGCAAATAAGCAGGAGCAGGTGGCGTGTGGCCTGGCCAAGCCTGGGCAGGACCTCTCAAACCCCGTGGATATGCAGCAGGCATCGTGGTTCCTCAAGGGAGAAGCATGACCGTCAAAGCCATTTTTTTAGGAGCATCTCATGGGACAATTATCCCATGCAACGTATTCTAGGAAACACAGATGAGGCAATGGGGACTCAGCAAAGATTTTTGAAAAGGGGAGCAAAATGACCAAATCTTAAATCAAATAGTTCAGGACTGTTGTTCTGGAGTTGAAAAATCCTGAGGCTGATTGTTGGCAGAGGGGGGTAAACTGTGAGCAGCTAGGCAAGGCCATCGTGCTGCAGCAGGCCGGGTGGCCTGGGGACTGGACAGGGCCCTCTGGACTCCAGGGATGCCCCTCTGCTGCCTCACCAATGCTTCCCCCACAACCTGTGTGCATCCCGCCCCACTGGGCACAAACTCAGCCCATAGTCCCCCGGCCCAGAGAGCCTGGGTTCGCACACCCCCACCTCCACTGTCTGCGCATCTGGGTGGATTTATCTGCTCTGCGTGGATCAAGGAGCCCCAAGGAGTCCGAAGGCACTGGGAATCCTGGGTCAGGTGTCCTGGCTCCTGGGTCCCTCTCTTTAAACATAAAGATGGGCCAAGTCCGGTGCAAAGACCTAGGACACATGTGAGGGTGGCTGACGCCTCAAGCTGGCCAAGGCTGCTCTGGCGGGGAAGTCACATGCAATCCTTCCTGGAACCAAACCTCTGTTGTCTAACTCACAGGGGCCCAGGCACGGCTGGGCTGTGTAGACGCCTGCCTGGAGGCGGCCAGTTCCAGACTCACGAGGCCCAGACTCAGATGGATCTGGTTTGAGAAAGTGGGAGCCGGGGGGGCCCCCAGGCCAGGAGATGAGGGGACACCCACGCCAGGGGCCCCAGGGGAGGGCCTGCCTCTCAAAGGCCTCCTCCCAGCCCCCTCCAAAGACACGGCCTTCTCTGTGCAGTGCTTCGAGCTGCGGGCACCCAGAAAACACGCTCTTGGACTTAACCCCCTCCTGCTGGTGTCGTCCAGTGGTCAGCAGACCTTGGGAATGGGCCGCTCCAGTTAAGAGGTGCCGTCACCACCAGGATGGCTTGCTTTCTCTTTATTAGAGAAGTTGTGGGTTTATAGGGCATAAAATACAGAGCCCCTTATGCCACCCTGATATCAACCCTTCGCATTGGTGTGGAGCATGTTACAATTGATGAAAGTTCAGTCTTATAATTGTACTATTAACTATAGTCCGTGGTTTAATTTAGGGTTCCTTGTGTAGTGCGATTCCATGGTTTTTTTTTCAGCCTAACATTTCTCCTGTTAACCACATTCAAGGTGGGTCTGAATCCTGTTACTGGAATCCTTTGTAAGCAGAGTGAAATTGAGACAGATGGAAAGCCTGATGCCACCTTGATTTCAACTTTCTTTTAGCCTCAAAACTGTGAGCTAATAAATTTCGATTTTGTATCGATCAGCCTATTGCCTGGTGTTTGCAGCCCAGGAAGCAAACGCACTGCACCCCCGAGGAGAAACCAGAGGGAGGCTGAAGCCCTGCAGGAGAGGGGACCGGACCTGCCAGGGAGCCGTAGTGGAGTGGGGTGCAGATGTCCGAGGGGGGTCACTGGAGTTGCAGAGAACCAGGCGGCCGTTAGAGAAAGGCCATGTCTGGTTGTCCAGCTGCAGCTCTCAGAATCCCCCAGGGCTGGTGGCAATTCCAGGCAGGAAGATGATATTTTGATGTGAGCAGTTTGTATTGGGAGCTTTTCGATGTGACACCTTCCATAGAAAAACACTTCCTTCCTCTGTCCCTCCCTCAGTCCCCTCCCCCTTCCTCCTTTCCTTTCTCCTTCTTCCTCTTTGCTTTTTTTTTTTTTTTTTTTTTCTACATGGGCAGGCACGGGGAATCAAACCCGGGTCCTCAGGCACAGCAGGCGAGCATTCTTGCCTGCTGAGCCACCGTGGCCTGCCCTTCCTCTTTGCTTTTGCCAAGTAACAGATGTGACAGAGCGCCCTGTCTACTGCCCACTGCCCCCACGCACCACCCATCCCTGACCCTGGGTGCAGACGAGTACTTTCGCCCACATTACTTTGTAATTAACAACAAAAAGCCGAGCATCTCATGTTGCGTTTTCTAAGTCACTTCACCATGTGCTTCTGTCCAAATGGCCCCCCGGAGATGCCGGGTGCCCTGGCAGGCTCTGGGGGAGACCCCACAGCCAGGGAAGCCCTCCCATCCCATCCCGCCCAGCACCCACCGCCACTGCTGCTGGGGGGTGAGGGCAGCTCTCTCCCCACATGCCCCCCGGGCCATTCCTGAGCCACTTCTCAGATCCAAGCCACAGCCTCAGGCTTCACCCGCTGCCCCCACCCGAGACCCCTTCCCTAGCCCTCGCTGGCGTTTGGGGGAGCCCCTCCAGAAGGCATGGCAGGGGCTTAGGGAGCCTTCCCCCCCTGGCAGGGCCCGCCTTCTCTTGGCCCTCTGAGGGAGGAAACAGCACCCTGCTCAGTGGCCACCAGTGAGGCAATGGACGCCAGACTTGAGGGGGCAGCGAGCCCTGGGACTCGCCGTTGGTACCCTCAGGTGAAGCCGGCCAACGCTCGGATAACAGGGGCGAGAGGCCCCCCAAGAACCGGCTGCCCTGGGTGCTTTATCCAGCTCAGGCAGGGCTGGTTTTCTCATCAGTAAGGTGGACTCGAAGGTTCCTTCCAGGTCCCAAATTCCATAATCCTGAACTCCTAGGGCTGAGCAGATGCAATGCTTATTCTGGGGGAAAGAGGATTACTATTTTATGCCTTGAAAGTTTGTAACCTCCAACGAATAGTTATTCTGGATCACATTCATTCAAGGCTAAGGGACTGGCTGGACTCTTGCTTTAGCTTTTACTGGGGAAAGAAATGATTTGGGACATTTCCTGCGCCCCGAAACTATGGGTTTTGAGCACACACCTTCTTTCTCAGCTTCACAACGAAAATCAGAAATTGCCCACTTCTTCCGGATGGCGAGGCAGGGCAGGGGCTCCCTCCCAACCCCTCTCGGGGTGCAGATCCCCCCGTTCTCAGCAGAAGGCTGGGGAGCACAGGTGCGGTGGGGGCAGAGGGCCTGCGCGACAGGGACGCGGCTCCCAGCAGGGCCCACGCGGCCCCCGGGCCCTGCTCCTCTCACGGTGCCGGACCTGCCACCCCTCCCGGCCCCGTGGGGCCATCACAGATGGTGCCAGGCGGCCACAGGCCTCTCCAGGCTGCATCCTTCCCCTCGGACCTGACGGCACGGGGCAGGCATGAGGCGAGAGGAGAGAAGCCGACAGCAATACTGCCGTCGTGTTGGAGCGGTGGGTCCGAGGAACCAGCTCTCGAGGTCTTTGGCGCTTACTCAGATATTGTGAGGTTCTCTGGGGACAGCACATTGTAGAGAAGGAAGAAGGCGGCAGGCATTTGGGAGGTGGATTTGGTGCCCTGCGGATTTGGCCTTTCGTGCCTCATCCCAATTCCAGCCTGTGCGATGAGATTGGCGGGGACCCCGCAGGGCATAGCCCACCAGGCATTTCGGGGCCCCCAAGAGGGACAAGCTTTGCCCAGAGGCTCCTCGAGGGCCAGGGAGCTGTTTGCGTGGCTTTTCTGAGGTGGGCCTAGCAAATTATTTGTGGTCCCTTTTTTGTCTCTGCAACTGGCCAACTATTAAGTTCCAGGAACAAACCTAAAGCCAAATTGTGAATTTCTGGGTCACAAGCGGACACAGATTAACCAGACTACGTACAAAACCGTGTATAGGCAGCAACCGCGCCAGAGGGAGCAGGCCCTGCCGATGCCGGTGGCATTTTGCAGATTTCTCGTAGCATGTGTTTGTCCATCCTTTCCTTATTACACATTCAGCTCCTCTTCCTGTCCCCTGAAACAGGATTGCATGTCTGCTTACCCGCAGGGGCCCGGTGCTCCAAGTCACAGGCCCGGAGCCACCCTGGACTGGGCGGTGGCTGAAGTCTAGTCACACCATGTCCCCACGGCACGGACAGGCACGCCATGCCCTGCACATGCTCCAGGCGTGTGTCGTGCCGCTGCTGCAGAGACATGCGAAACCAGCCACCTCCTTGGGCCTCAACCCCTCGGGCTCCACCTCAGAAGTCTCCGGCTCCCTGACACAGTCAACCCAGCCTATCGTTGTGTGGCGTGTGGGGAAACTGAGGCCCAGACGGAAGAAGCAGGTGGCCCCAAGCCGCACACTGCAGCTTTCTTCCCCTCACCAGAAAGGCGGGGGCTCGCTCTGGCCTGGGCCTGGCCTCCCTGCACCATGCCTGCCCCCCACCCCCACCCCGCATCCCCCCCATTCCTTGCAGCCAGGGTCTGGCTGTTTGGGCCACATCCTGACACTGTCCTTCTCAGCCCAAGGCCCAGCCAGCGGCTTCTGAGACCTGCGGTGGGGCTGGGCTTGCCTGTGCTGGCTCCCGCGGGCACCTGCTGATACTCAGGATCTGGCTGGCAGGCTGGTAATTTGTGGCCATGGTGGGGTATTTATACCAGAGAAGTGGGCATGAGTTACAAATCAGGTTTTGTTGTGTTTTTCTGGAGCAATGGTCTACAGCACGCCTCTGCTGGTCAGAGAGGGCCATGCTGCCTCAGTGAGCCCCCAGCCTTGCTGAGCAGGGGGCGTTCCCCTCCAGGGTCCTGGTGGCACACAACAGACGCCAACTCTGCTACACTTAAGCAGGAATGGACTTCAGGGAGGATGTCAGGTAGCTTGGAGGATCCACAGGAAGTTTGCAGAACTAGGTTCGGGAAACAGGCTGGAGCCCAGGGAGGCAAGGCAGAGCATGCCAGACCACAGAACAGAGGGCTCGCTGATGCTGGGCACTCACCTCTTGCCCTTGGGTGTGGGGCCTGGGTACCGCCTGTAGAAGGCAAGGCCAGCCAAGACCCAGCTCACCCCGTCATGGGCCTGAGGTCAGCCCCAGGGTGCACGGCCAGCCCTGCAGGGCCTGGGTCTCCAGCTGGTGCCTCCTCCTGGCAGGGCCTCTCCCAAGCTGGCCCCAGTCAGCTGCGCCCCCCCCATCACCACCACCCACCTCAGAGCCCCCGCGCCTGGCCCTGGGAGCCCTCAGGGCAGCAGGGGCCCTGCTTGACCCACGGGTAAGGGCCCTCGCAGTACAGGTCGTGGGAAGAGTTTCGATGGCTGGAGCATTCCAGCCAGCCCTGACTGCAGCCTTCCCCTGTCCCCCACCCCTACCCACCCACTTTTCTTCCTTTCACTTTGTCCTGCCACCCACACTCTCCCCAGCTGTGCCTTCCAGGGATCAGGCTCCGTGTCTGAATATTGTAAGGATAATAGTAGGATCAATAAGGTAAGATGCCAGCCCTTGATTTTCTTCCTCGGTGCTTGTCCTGGCCTCACTGGGGCCCGGGCATGAAGGCCGACCTCGGAAGAGGTGCTTTGGGAGTCCAGGCTCACGGCTGAGGGAGGTGAAGGGGCGCCAGGTGCTGTGAGCTCTCGAGACAGGGGGCTTCGGGCAGCCAGAGACCAAAGTAAACACACGATCTCAGCCAGGTGGCAGGACGTGTGCAAAAGAGGGGTGAGAGAAAGGACGGATACTGCCAACCAAAAAGCTGGGCTGCTAAAGTTTTCTGGCAGGGGAGATGCGTGCCCTACACTCAAAGAGCTGGTTTCAGGACCAGGAAGAGACATCCGGCCACAGGGAGAAGCCAGGGCAGAGTCTGTGGGTGGGCTAGGGCAGGCAGGGCTCGGGCAGGTGCCCCCGGAGCCCCAACACTTCCAGGCCCCAGCCGGGCGCACCAGCACCCGTCACCGCCACGGGATTGGAAGGGGCCACCCCAGAGCAGCCAGGGCACAGGGGCCAGGAGGCCGCTGCCCACGGGGCCTGACCTGGGGGTGCGTTGACATGGGTGCGTCTACCCGTGGGTGCACGTCTGCAGGCGGGCAGGGCTGCTTCCGTCGTTCCTGCCGTGGGACCAGGTGCAGCATCAGGAGGTGAGGCGGCCACCACAGGCTCCCCAAAACCACTTAGCTGGTGTCCTGGGCACCTCTACTTCCTGCACCCCCAAATGCGAGTCCTCACCTGACCAGTTTACCACCCTAATAGATCAGGCTTCATGGGGCCTGGCTGGGAGCACAAATGTCTGAGGAGTAAGGTATCAGGTGTGGTGGGACCCTGACAAGTGAGAGAGTGTGTCCCAGCACATACTCAAATTGCAATTTCTATGAACCCCTTACAGACAAAATAAAGCACACTATTGTGTAAGTGGGCCAGGCTAAATGCTTCCCCAAGGCCGCTTACAGTGAGAGCTAAATAATGACAAGCAGTAATGCTGTAATGAATAACCAGGAACTTCTCCAACATACATCCATAGACAGACGGATAGATGATGATAAATACTAATAGACAGATGAGAGATGATTAGACAGATGAGAGAGAGAGAGGATAGGGAGAGAGAGAAATTGGATAGATAGATGACAGATGGATATGCTCCTTATAAAAATCCCCCGAGAGAGATACTATCATTCTCACTTTACAGTTGAAGAAACCCGGGCACAGAGAGGTTAAGTAATTTGTCTAAGATCACACAGCTAGTAAGTACCAGAGCCAGAATCTGAACTGCCTGCAGAGCCACAGAAATGGGGCTTCTTGTGAGTTCAAAACTATAAGAAAACTGGCATCTGCTACCCTGGTTATGTCCCTGCAAAGTAGCCTAGCATCCCAAGCACACATAAGGGATTTTCAGTTCCTACAGAGAGCTAGTTCCTACAAAGAAAGTCCCTCTTTCCTCTGTGGGGTTTACTGGGTGGATTCGCTGGACACCTGTCTATTCCCTGCTTCCCTCTGGGTAGAGGCACCCGGTGAGCAGGACCCTAATCACCTCCCCACCCACCCACCCCCCACCCCTCCTTGTTCTGACCACACGGCTTCATTTTGCTGAAGCCACTGAAGTGCATTATACCAGAAATGGTTGGCTCTTACAATGGGGATTTATTAGCCTTCAAATGTACAGTCCTAAAGCTGTGAAAGTGTCCAAATTAAGGCCTTGCCAGGAGGATGCCTTCTCTGAAGAGAGGCTGCTGGCATCTCGGGCACCTCTGTCACATGGGAATGCAGGGGCCAGCACCTACCTGTCCTTCTCTCCGGGTTTCATTGCTTTCAGCTTCTGGTGTCAGTGGCTTCTCTTCTAGCTCCTCCAGAGGCTTTTCATCTATGAGCTTCTCTTAAATTATCTCTCTTAAAGGACTCCAATAAAAGGATTAAGACCCATCTTAAATTGGATGGGTCACATCTCAATTGAAATAACCTATTCAAAAGGTCCCACCCAAGGCAGGTCTGCGCCCACAAGGATGGAGTAAAAGAACATGGCCTTTCCTGGGGTGCATGACAGCTCCCAGCCTGCACACATGTCTTGCAAGCTCAAGGCGTGTATTGCTTCAAGCTTCCGTCTAAGTCTCCATCCCCGAGCGCTGCATCACCTGAGACTTCACACCCATTCCCCAGGAAGAGTGAGAGCTGCGCACAGGCCAGGGGGGACCTGGAAACCCCCTTTCCTCTTGTGGGTCCCAGATCTATGCCCTGAGGACCTGCTAATCCCAGCTTGTTATGGTACTTGTTTACTTAAAGCCAAATAAAGGACTTGAACCTGGAAATCACTGGCCCTGGCCGGGTCCTTAGAGTTCCAGGGTATCAGGCTGGGGGTAAATCCTCTGCTCCTGCAGAAGGAAGGGTAGGCACCCACAGGGCAAGGCAGCCCACTGGCCCTGGCGAGGGTCCAGGCAGAGAAGACAGCAGTCCCCGTTGGTCCAGAGTCTGGGCAAACGGGCCAGGCCGGGTGCTGTCCACAGCCCGGCTGCAGCCTGGAGCCCCCCACCAGCAGCAGGCAGTGGCAGCCGAGCCTCTAAGGGGCATGGCTTGTGGCTGACACAACCACAAAAACAAGCCAAAGAGCTGTTTTCGGAGGACCAGGGATCCAGGTGCCTTCTGCTACCAGACAAGCCACCTGGACGTACCCACGGTGCTGACCATGTGCCATCACTTCTTGTGTTCTGGGGTGGACGGGCCCAGCGGGTGGGCTCTCCCAGGGCCCCTCGCGCAGGCATGGGCAGCCAGCCTCTGGGGCAGGGAGTATTCTCCATGTCCTCGCTCACGGGCTTCACCGGGACCAGGCTGGACCTCAGCGTGGTCGGTGGCCTGAGCCCTCCTGCCATCTCTGTCGAGGTCCTGCTCTGTGCCGGGCTCTCTGGGGAAACCAGAAGGTTGAGGCCTTGGGAATTCAGTCTTACTGGGAAGACCACTCAAAAATCAGGGGAAAGAAATCCACAGCAGCCAGTATGAGTCGGCAGTGGGGTCAAAGAGTTAAAGCACTTGAGGAGTGTGTTGTTAGGGCTCTCTAAAGAAACAGAATCAACAGGAAATATCCATAAATATAAGATTTATGCAAGTGTCTCACATAACCATGGGAATGCAGAGTCCAAAATCCGCAGGGCAGGCTGTGAAGCTGACGACTCAGGTGGAGGGTCTGGATGAACTCCACAGGAGAGGCTCAACAGCCGAAGCAGGAAGAGAGCCTGTCTCTTCTGAATCCTCCTTAAAAGGCTTCCAGTGATTAGATTAAGCATCACTCATTGTAGAAGACACTCCCCTTGGCTGATTACAAATGGAATCAGCTGTGGATGCAGCTGACATCATCATGATTTAATTCTACATTCTAAAATGTCCTCATCACAACAGACAGGCCAGCACTTGCCCAACCAGACACACAGGTACCACCCCCTGGGCAAGGTGACCCACGAACCTGACCATGACTAGGAGTGAGGAGGCCTTCGAACGACGCAGGTGGCTTTGTGGAGCCCTGAAGGGTGAGCTGGATTGAATTCAGAGAGGATTTGGTGGTCTGTGCCTTCTACTGTTCTCCCACGAAGGTCAGCAGTTGTGTTCGTTCTCCTCTTGTCTGCATTTCTTCTCTCCTGTCCTGACGTCAGGTTGGAGTGAGAGGAGCAGGTGAAGGCAGCAGCATTGGGACCTCCAGGGTAGAAGGGGAGGGAAAAGACCTGGGCCCCACCTTTAATCATTCTTTCTCCTCATGGGGGGGGCGGGCAGTGACCCCCCAGAGCTGGAATGTGGGATGCAGGAACTAGAGCTAGCACACGGAACCCTGTGCAGTAGCAGAAATAGCCCAAGGGGCGATCCACGCCAAACCCTAAGAAAGTCTTGAATCCGCGCAAATTTAGCAACCCAAGCTTATGCAAGGAGCTGGTCTAAAAGTGAGGGACAAGCCCAGGTCAGATTTGCAGGATCTGGAATTAAACAAGGGCTCTGCCAGGGTGGCACAAGGAGGGGACAGAGTGTCTGGCTTTGCCTCCCTCAAGCTCCAGCAGTGGGGTGTTGGGGGGAGCTCCACCATCTGAAAGCAGCCCAGGGTCTGCCTGAATGACGGCAATATGGCTGAGCATCCACTGGGCCCCTACCGCGGCCGCTAAGCCCTTCCTCTGCATGTTTCCTTTAATACCCCAGCACCCTGCCCGGAGCTATTATCCCCATTTGCAGATGAGGAAACTGAGGCTCAGAGGGGGAAAGTACCTGTTCACGGGGAAGCATGGTGGTGGGGCCCAGCCCGGGACCCTGCAGCCTCGTCCTGCCCTTACAGGTGCTTGCACGGGGCCACCACGTGTGCCCCACAGCGGGCCCGTGAGAGGACCTGCTGCCCCTCCTCCCACTGAGAGAAGGGGAGGCGGACGCACTGGCTGAGCTTCCAACCTGTTCTAGGTCCCACCAAGATCCTTCCACAGCTCCCACCCAGGGGCTGCCCCGCTTCAGCCCCGCCTTGCC
>PVIY010050175.1:0-16344 GCA_004026745.1 Myrmecophaga tridactyla
AACTTTCTACTTACGGAATCATAAGCATAAAAAGCAATAATTTAAAGATGAAAATGGATCCAAGTATGTAGGATGGGAAGAACTGTATGTTAAACATGGAACCTTGATGGACAGTGACTCATAGGGGTAACAGAGGAAAAAAACTCCAAAGGAGGCAGCAAAAGAACAGTCTGAGGAATAAACAAAGAACCAGGCATGAGTGAAGTGAAAGCCATTGAGTAAGAGTACTAGGGAAAGGGGCAGTGAGCAACCATGTGAAATACAAGAGAGAATGCCATTAAAATCAAGTCTGAAAAGTGTCCATTGGATTTCACAGTTAAAAAGTAGCTGGTACCCTTATTTGGAATATATCAGTCAGATGGCTGGAGACAAGGACATTTTGCAGTATATCAAATGTGGAGTGAGGGGAAAGGAAGCAGAGATAACTAGTGCAGTAGAGCCTCATGTCCTACAAAGTCTAGATGAAAAGAGGAAAAAGAAGAGAGAGTAACTAAAGAGGGTCCAAGGTGAAGGGAAGATTATGCTTTTCTTTTTTGTTTTGTGAAGGATTTTTACACGTTTACATGTTGAGGGGAATGAACCAATTGAAAGGAAAAGAAAGAATTACCTTAACCACATTATTATATCAGAATTTTGCTCCCAGTAAAAAGCAATATTTTTTTCTCTATCTGTTCATTCAGCAAACATTTATTGCCTCTGAACTACATATCTGGCACTGTACTCAGCACTGTTCCTGCTTTTTCAGCGCTTTAATCAAGTAAGCTTCTGAAGCCACATACAACTGAATTCGAAGTCTTTCAAAGCAAGGGGCAGATATGAAATCAAAAGAGAGACTGTATATAAAGTGGAATTCAGAAGACCTCACTGTGCAATTCCCAATGACAGTTTCTAAAATATATAAGGTTGCATCCCTATGTGTTTCAGTGGTTGGTTGTTGTGGCAAGCTTTGGGAATTCTGTTTTTTCAAATTAAGTTCATCTTAGGATTCTAAGATATAAGACTGAGATTTTTAGATTACAAATTGAAATTCTGACTTATTTCTAAGAGAAGAATTTGTGTAATATAGACTACCAAATCCCTTGCTACTAAAACAACTATGAATTAAGTTATTAACCTGTTAATTTTGCCTAAGGAACTGAGAGAAATATGTGGGTTTCAGGTGCCTAATTTCAAATTGAATTGAAATTTTTTTGTAGCCTCTGCAGGGAACAGAATTTATACACTATTAGAAAACTGCAAGTTTCCTTAAAATTGCTCAAGTGACTTACTCTAACAGGGACACTAGTAAAGGAGGAATAATTTCCATTCATAGTTCCACACAGGTAAATTAAAGAAAACAAAATTTAATGCTCAAATTTATAACAGCGACATTTTGGCTGGAGCCCATCTTAAAAAGCAATACGGGGGGGTGCAAAGGTAGTTTAGTGGTAGAATTCTCGCCTGCCATGCGGGAGACCCGGGTTTGATTCCCAGCCCATGCACTTCCCCAAAAACAAAACAAACAAGCAAACAAACAAAAATCGTTCAACAAACGGTGCTGCAATAACAGGATACTCATATGGAAAAAGAATGAAATGTGACCCCCACCATACAGCATATGAAAAAAAAGCAATACAGTGAGTAAACTGTCTTTACAGGTAAACACTGTTACAGTCCATTATGAACTGGAAAATCAGATCTCCTACTAAAATGCCCCAAAGGTTTTTTTCTATGCCCTCTTTCTTATGGCTTTTGGGGAAAAAATAATTTTTCCCCTTCCTAAAATGAACTCTTTTTGTCCTATAAAGCTGTTCAAAACTTCCAAAATTCATCAAAATAGAGTTATTCACAAATAGAAAGACAAGAAGTTATTCACAAATAGAAAGTAGAGGGTCTTAGAAAATATCTGACTCAAAGGGGAAAATGTACATACATAAAACCATCAATAAAATTAGAAAAAAAATTAATTGGTCCAACCCAAATCAGAAAACTGATGGATTCTTAATGAGTAATTTAGAGAAAGTCAGGACATCCAGGATATATTTTCATCTTTTGAGACCAAAGTCACAGAAAGCAACTACCATCTCTAGCCCCAAGGTAGCCCTTGGCAGGGACTTGCAGGACACATCTGTAGGAAACTGATGACTTTGTTCATTTGCTGTCATTCAGTGATTTAAAATAAGATTAATACTATTAATTAAAGGCAAAGTTGGTGCAGTATTGTGGTTCTAAATGGTTCTAAAAAGTTTTATGAATAATGCTTAGAAATAGAATCCCAACCAAGATACTGCTACAGATATTCAAACAGTGGCAAAATTTATTCATCTATGGCTCATGAGTTTACCAACTCAAAAGCTGTTCATATCTGATTCCAACATTTAAAAATGTTCATATTTTTCCAGTAAGAAATTTGTATTCCTTTTAAGGATGAGAACATATATAGGGGTCTTACTGGCTATTTGAAAGATTCAAAAAATCATTCAGCTTTTTTTAATCCACTGACTAAAACCATTTTATAACAATTTCTATTACTGGGTGCCATGATCATTTATTGTTTCAATAATTTATACAGTCGTAACTGAAGCCAAGAACATGAACAAGTATTTAAAAACTGATTCCTACTAGAAATGATCTTGCAATTTTACCTTTTTTACTAACTCAGAGAGAACAATCCATAGTTGAAAAAAGCACATTGAAAAGTGGCTATCCCTACCCGTTTATTTGGTAACCAATTTGTGCGTTTAATATTAGCCTGCAAGCATCCTAGATGTATCTTCGGATGTCAGTGACCATAAGTTCTTTAAGAAAAGGGCAATGTAAAATTGAAATGCGTGATGGACTATAGTTAGTACAATTATAAAAATCTTCCCTTATGAATTGTAATAAATGTACCACATAAATGCAAGGTGTTACTAATAGGGTGGTATATGGGAACTCTCTTTTACACACAATTTTTCTGTAAACCTATAATTTCTCTAAAAATAACTAACATGCATCCACATACACACAAAATAAAGGATAAAAAAACTGAAACGTGTGGGTTATTTTTGACTGAATGACTACTTCCATAATAGAATATCTTTAAATGAAAAGACCAGTACCTGAATGATTACATAATCAAGAAATACACCAGGGATTTCATTAGGAAACAATAATAAAGAACCATCAGTAACTTTTCATGCCTAATTCACCTTTATGTTAGACTAAGGAAGGTGATAAAGGTCAATATCTAATGTTACATGAGATAAATAAATTTCTATCTCCTTTTGGCCACCGAATTATTGTTGGGATTTTCTGATATAGAAGCCTGGGCTTACCTTAACTAATACAAGAGGTTTATAAGGACCTTTGAAGCAATAAAAAGTAATAAAAATAAAATGACCAGTTCAGATGAAAAGAGATAAGAAAGCTGTCCATCCCTTCTGCTGTGTAGTCCATAGATCGCACTCTTCTATCCTACGGCTATATCATAAAACAAAATGTCCACGTGAAAGCGTAATTGCTCTATGTGTTTAAAAAGAAATATATACAACAGTGACGGGTAGCAGGGAAAAGGACCAATTAAGCAACTAGAATTCTAAATTTTCCCAAGTCAGAGAAAAAATACAAAAGTGCCAGGTCAGGACAAATTCAACTTTCCCATTTGGAGAATTCCTGATATTCTCTCAAGCAGTGGGGACAACCAAATCACAAGCTGCACCCTTGATCTTGGGATTCGCCCCCTATGAAACTTATCCCTGCAAAGGATAGGCTAAGTCTACTTAAAATTAGGCCTAAGAGTCACCCCCAGAGAACCTCTTTCATTGCTCAGATGTGGCCTCTATCTCTCTAAGGCAACACGGCAAGCAAACTCACTGCCCTCCCCCCTCTAGGTGGCATATGACTCCCAGGCGTATAAATCTCCCTGTCAACATGGGACAGAAATCCTGGGATAAGCTGAAACTCAGCATCAAGGGATTGAGAAAACTTTTCTTGACCAAAAAGGGGAAGGGAGAAACGAGGCAAAATAAAGTGTCAGTGGCTGAGAGATTTCAAACAGAGTTGAGAGGTTATCCTGGAGGTTATTCTTACACATTATATAGATACCCCCTTTTTATTTATGGTGTATTACAGTAGCTAGAAGTACCTGAAACTGTAGAGCTGTGTTCCAGTAGCCATGTTTCTTGAAGATGATTGTATAATGATATAGTTTTTACAACGTGACTGTGAAAACATTGTGCCTGATGCTCCTTTTATCTACAATATGGACAAATGAGTAAAAATTATGGATAAAAAATAAACAAATAATAGGGGGAGCAAAGGTTAAAATAAAGTGAGTGGACTGAAATACTAGTGGTCAATAAGAGGGAGGGATAAGGGGTACGGTGTGTATGAGTTTTTTCTTTTTTCTTTCTTTTGCTGAAGAGATGCAAGTGTTCAAAAAAGTGATCATGGTGATGAACATACAGCTATGTGATGATATTGAAAGCCACTGATTGTACAGCATGTACAGAATGTTTGTATATTTGTTTGTTAAGGTTTACAATAAAAACATTAAAAAAAAAAAAAAAAAGGCACCCAGGTCTAGTAATACTTCTCTGAAAGGATGTTACCCAAGCTAAGCAGTTTCAAATCTCATTGAATTCCCTGTGGAGTACCTCTTCCATTTGTTTGTCTGCTCCTTTTACAGTCAGCCTTGGCTTTCCTTCACAGGTCAGAAGCCGGTCCACAGAAGGAAAGTAAGAAGGAACACTGGTGCTTACATCCGGTTCCACTTCTCCTGGAAGCAGCAGATCTGTCAAGACAGAAAATATTTCACTTGATCCTTTCAGCAAGTTCACAATTTACATAATTCATCAAAAGGCCTATTATAGTCCAAAGAAGGACACAAAGATGCCCAAGTGAAGTGCAGGTCTATTTAACAGTACCTGTCCTTATTTGGGATCTTGACTAACGTGATTCTCCTTTCTATAAAATATAAGCCTTTGGTGTGTTTATTTTATCTGACTGTTATAGTTACATTCCATCCAAAATTCTGGGAGAAATATTGTTTGTGGAGAAAGCTGATCATTCTTCTCACTCCCAAACCAATATCTACTTCTATAGTAAAATAAAGTAAGAAGATGCTACTTTTGCCTCATTTTTCCATATTTTCCTGAGGGGTAAAGAGAAAGAAAATAGAATGCTGATCTCATCCTATAACAATATGGCAATATTTCAAAAAACATATATTAAAAAACAGTGATGCCAGAAGGAAAATACTTTAACTTTCAGCAGAGAAATGAAATACTCTGTCATCCTCAGAATGCGTGGTCTAGTTTTCAACATTTGCAAACAACCTTTTCCAGCTTGTTTAGCACAATCACAAGAATTCAATAGCCAATCTTGGTTTTCTGGTAGAGCCATTATAAATAGATATGTTCCCTTATTTTTGCATGCAATGATAGTACACCCATGCATTCCAGATAACTGGTGCTCTTCCAGAACTTTCTACAAGGAGGACAAAAAAACAAATAGAAGCATAACTCCTCAGTCTAAGTTTTCATAGAACCAGAAGGGCTTGCTGGTGCTAGCCAATAACTTGCAGTTGGCACAGGATGAAGCTGCCTGCTATTCAATGATGATCCTAATTAAGCCACTAATTAAGTTCTCAGTGGAAGTGATTAATTAACAACAGGCATGCCTTGGCCGTTGCCAATGGCAGCATATATAGGGATATAATTGAGCAGTTATTGATATTCAAAAAATGAAACTTATTTGAAGTGCATCTCTTTCACCACTGTAGATATCATCTTCACAAAACACACATACACACACAAAAAAACCCACATAATTACATAATTCTTAGACTCCAGAAACAGAGAATACAGCCTGGAAACCAAGAAAGGAGGGGAGGTGGGATGAGGTGGTGGTGAAGGTACTGCTACTACGATTATTATTATTTTTTTTTTGTATGCTGTATGGCAGGGGTCACATTTAATTCTTTTTGTGAGTATCCCCTTATTTGCAGCACAATTTGTTGAATTTTTTTGTTTGGTTTTTCATTTGTCTGTTTGCTTGTTTGGGAAGTGCATGGGCTGGAAATCGAACCTGGGTCTCCCACATGGCAGGCAAGAACTCTACCACTGAGCTAGCCTCGCACCCCCTATGATTAATTTTTTAGACTATGACGTAATTTATGAGCAGAAACAAAAACAATAATAATAGCAAATACGTATGTGCCTGGCATTTTATATGCTTTAACTCAACTAATCCTTCCAACAACTCTGTTATTTCCCATTTTACAAATAATGAGCTCTAAGCACAAAGAATAACCTCACTCAAGATCCCACAGCTAGGGTGGGCCATGGTGGCTCAGTGGTAGAGTTCTCACCTGCCATGCCAGAGACCCGGGTTCATTTCCAGGTGCCTGCCCATGCGAAAAAAAAAAGATCCCACAGCTAGACAGTGGCACAGCTAGGGAGTTTGTCTGCAAAGAAGCTTATGGTCTTAACCCACAATGTCACATTATGAACTTCTTTAAACTAAGCATTTTCATTATATATTTTATTTAAATCTATCAGATTAGACATCCAAACTCAGCGTCAAAAAAAAATGCAACTATTATTGCACATTAGCATGGTTAATGAACATTAAGTCAATTCTCAAGCATTTTGTACCCAGAAAAGTAACACTGTTAAACCCAATAAGTATGGCAGAAAGACTGGCTTCCTAATATACCAATTTATGAGTTCACGGTCAAACTCCCTCATCGAGCTCTCGGGTATAACTGTCTAGGACGGGTACAAGCCTGGCCAGGGGCCCACCAACAGCCAAGACAAGAACAGAAAGGTTTGGGCCCATTAATATGTAAAACAATATTTACCAGACCCATTCACTACCAGGACAAACATCTGTTCAAATGCGAAATCAAAGTCAATTCTGTTTTCAAGGCTATTTAAAATCATCATTCAGACTGATAATATTGTGCCAAGGATGACAACTGTGCAACCCCTTCACTGAGACTCTTCACCTCCCTAATCTCTTTGCAAAGGAGGTAAGATTTTCAACAAAAATGCTCTCTTTCAAAAAATTCTATTTCCCTGGGAACACATCTTTCAAAACACAGTACCCTTTGCATTTTTAATTCTCGTCATTAGTTTCCTCATTGCAAAAGCAAAATGCACAAACTCATATCTCTTGGCATCTAGCACAGCCCTATACGTAGTAAAGTCTCCACAAAAATTGCAGAGAGGAAGTGAATTTCTTGCATCTTAACTTTTAAACTGAACAGCAATAATCGAGTCTACCTGACAATATGTCATTGTAAGTGATATAAAATGAGTATTGTCCTTGCCCTCAAGAACCAAATGTTGTTACAGGGATTTATGTCATACATAAAATCAATTAGAATAATCAAGAACAAAATTGAATGCCCTTAATTCTAAAGGTGACAGAAATTTATAAAAGAGTGAAACCAATATGGATTGAACAATCTAATAAGACATTTGTTATTAAGGAAACAAAGTTATCTTTTAACCATTTTATAATATTTATATATTCATTCATTTAATAATAATTACATATTCGTATACTCTAAGAAGAAAAATTATTGAATTCACTGATGGGAGGCGGGTAGAATTCCCAAAGTTCTCTGTTAAACTTTCTAAAACTGAAATGCCTTCAGAAGCTTAAGCGGATCTTACTAATTTTTATCTGTAAAACAAAGGCCTTGCTGTCGTCTTAACTAAATACCACCATCTTTTCTGATTTGCACTGTAAAGTTAGGGCAACTCTCAAAAATGGCATGATTGGTTGAAAATATTTCGATCTTTTCTTTCTCAACTCTAAGAAAAATTCTAATATTTGTAAACCATGTATTCATGACATTTGTCTTTCTGTATTTAACCAATGATAAGCAATTCAGAGGCTATAACTATGTAATATGATATCACGCTAAAAACTGAGCAGTCTGCCTGACATCTAATAATATTGACTACAGTAATATTTAATCTTTCTGGCTTATTGTAAAATTAACCAATCTGTTCCTTTGTTGCCATGTAGAAATGGTCAAATTCTCCTGAAAGTTTGGGCATTTCAAGAACAATGAGGATATCAATAAGTAATACTTTAGCCAGCCACAGCTTTTAGCTATGGCAGTCTAGCTCAGTGTTTCTCATTTTTTAAAATGATTAAAAATGTACCATATTAGAAATTAAAACATAAATTTTCATAATTATTGAGTCATTAAAAATAATAATCCTATTATATGTTAAAATAAATATTGTATGGAAAATATATTTTCCAAAGACAAGGCAATAATGAGAAGAGTAGAATTGATTTACATTTTTTCACATCTTTAATGTCTGGCTTAATACACAATAGCTAGATTCTATATTTGCTTCTGCATTCAATTCTGCAATATGCTGTTTCCGTTGAAGTAAATGAAGAAAATCTAGCCTCATATAGATATTCTGTTGGAAAGTGGAGGGAGAATTTTAATAGTCTTCTTAAATAATCATGAATATTCTTCCTTGATACTATACCAGGACACAATAAATGATAAATAAAAGTCAGTTTCAATGTGGAATCTGAAGCCATATGTAAGCTTTCCATATTGTTACATTTAAATCCATTCATCTATTAGGCATATTGAACAGATATGTTTCCTGTACAAGATTCTGTACCAGCATATATTGGTCACATGAAAAATACTGGTCTTTTGTGTTATGCAGATCTTCTAAATATTAACCTATTTCATCATTTACTATAAAATTCACATTTGTTAATATCATTATGTTCTAGTTTGCTAGCTGCCAGAATGCAATATACCAGAAACGGAATGACTTTTAACAAGGGGAATTTAATGAGTTGCTAGTTTACAGTTCTAAGGCCAAGAAAATGTCCCAATTACAACAAGTCTATAGGAATGTCCAATTTAAGGCATCCGGGGAAAGATACCTTGTTCCCTAATGATACCTAGGTTCAAGAACGCCAATAACGTTCAACGTTTCTCTCTCACCTGAAAGGGCACATGGCGAACATGGCAGCGTCTGTTGGCTTTCACATGGCTCTACCAGAAAAAGGGACTCTCTCCAAAATGTTCCCTCTTTTAAAGGATCCCAGCAAGCAACTCCACCTTCAGTGGGTGGAGACACACCTCCATGGAAATCATCTAATCAAAAGTTACCACCCACAATTGGGTGGGTTACATCTTCATGGAAACAATCAAAATGCTCCCACCCAGCAATACTGAATGAGGATTAAAGGGCATGGCTTTTCTGGGGTCCACCACAGATTCAGACTGGCACACATTACCAATTTCATCTGAAAATATCACCACCAATTTCATCAGAAAAGACTTTAAACATGGGAATCTGTCCACTCACAATACTGAATACAAGTTTTCCAAAATCTAATTTTCACTTGATTCATTGGCAATGAATACTATCAGTTGTTTGTTTTCAAGTGACAAGGCTGACATCATTCATTTATGAAACTATAGTTTGTCTGTCAGTCATTCTTTCGGGTATAAATGGTGAGCCACAAAAAACAAGCCTGTTCAGGGTGCCACTCACACAACTGCACAAGTGTTTCTACATAAGACAACCACTTCGTTTCAGTATGCAGCAGAAGTGCTTTGTGCACACTTTCTATTTTGGCACTCAGAACATTAAAAAGAGCTGTACTCAAGAATGAAGGTTTAATAAAATAACTCTTATTCCTTCATCAAGGACATTATTAATGGAAATTGGCATTTGTTTTCACTGCAGAAGCAGAGCAGTAAAGATTACAATGACTACTAGCAGGGTTGTGACTTCTATAAGTTGCCACCAAAACTGCTTTTACAGCATGAGTACAAATACCAACAAAGTAAAAAAGGTAAATAATGTCTTAATATTATTATGAAAATAGTTTTGACCCATGGACCTCTGAAAGGGCCTCAAGGTTCCCTAATGATACCTAGGCCACATCCCCAGAGATCTATTAGTCTAATTACTACAGTCCTACCATCTCACAAACAACTAAAAATGCTGGATAACTTACAAAAACAACTACTTAAAGGCAATAGCGAGCTACAAGACAGCCCAGGGCACAAGGAATAAAATTTCCAAGAAAATGGAGAGCACTGAGAAGTGAGCCTAAGAATCTAAACTGCTTTTCAACAATAGCATTTACTGATTTTCAAGCAGACACCAAGAAGCTGAAAAGCTAAGAAGAAATAAGCTAAGAGGCTGAGAAGCTAAGCAGAACTACCAAACAATTCACAGTACTGAGTTCAGAGACAATAAGAAGGAGAGGCTCTGGTTTTCCCTGAAGAGCTATACTCTAGGAATAAGCAAGAACTAGAAGCCCTAACAAACCCGAAACCCAATTTTGAATGAGGTCAACCTCTGATTGGATCAGGTGATATATTCCTACTCTAATTACTTGCAAAATATTGAAGAGTCTCTTCTCTACAGGAAGATATCACTTAAAGCCTCTATGATTTTTCATAAAAAATGTTTAGCATTCAAAGAAAAATTACCAGGCATAAAAAGATATGGTATTCAAAAGGGTAAGCAGTTAATAAAAATAGACCCAGAAGAGATCTCAGGTATTGGATTTATATGTAATAAACTTTAAAATAATTTATTAATATGTTCAAAGAACATGTGCCAAAAATGGAGAATCTTGAGAACTGAAATGTATAAAAATAGATATTCCAGAACTATTTTAAGGATTACAAAAACTGAAATATAGATGGGTTTAATAGCAGATTAGAAATAGGTCAAGAGAAGATCAGTGAAGTAGAATTTGGATAGTAGTAAATACTCGGACTGAAGCAAGAAAGGAAATTTAGAAAATACAGAAAACAGTATAAGAGATATATGGGACATGAGGAAATGATCTGGGGCACAAGTGATATTTGAAAGATAACAGCTGAGGATTTTCCAACACTTAGAAGAATCTCTACAAATCTCAATCAAAATACTTACCAAGATCATCCCAGAAACTTCAGGTATTTATGTCACACCTGAGACTCAGTTAGAGCTCTGAAGCAATGAAAGACAGTAGCACCCCCATACAGAAACTGTTTAAAAAGGTGAAAAAGGGATCAGACTTCACTTAGAGACATGAATGAAGCTGATCTGGATAGGACTGGGGTAGATGAGTAAAGGATGATGGTATCATCCATATTTTAAAACTTCATGTTCTGTGTGAGACCAAAGGGAGAGATGTTTATTTGGTGGAAAATTTATATTCTGGGTAGCACATTTCCTAATTTAACTTGTATGGTCAGTTTAGTTGAACATCATAAGTACATGGAATCTTGAATAGGGCATGAGATCTCGTTGGTTTGTCCAGGTTAGTGTGATGCCCCAATATATCCCAGAGTAACTTGGGCAGTGAATAAAGAAGTATTTGCAAAGTGCTCTTGGGGTACTGGGGAGAATAGAGAAAATATTCAACTGCCCCATTTGGGGAATTTCTGATATTCTTGCAAACAGTGAGGACAACCAAATCAATAGGTCAAGCCTTCGATCTCGGGGTTCATCTCTATGAAACTTATTCCCACAAAGGATAGACTAGGCCTACTTAAAATTATGCCTAAGAGTCACCCCAGAGAATCTCTTTTGTTGCTCAGATGTGGCCTCTCTCTCTAACCCAATTCAGCAGGTGAACTCACTGCCCTCCCCATTCCCCCACATGGGACATGACTCCCAGGGGTGTAAATCTCCCTGGCAACATGATATAGAAATCCTGGGATTCACTGGGACCCAGCATCATGGGATTGACGAAGTCTTCTTGACCAAAATGGAGAAAAGAGAAATGAGACAAAATAAAGTTTCAGTGGCTGAGAGATTTTAGACAGAATCGAGAGTTATCCTGGAGGTTATTCTTAAGCATTATACAGATATCTCATTTTAGCGTATGGTATATTGGAGTGGCTGGAGGGAAGTACCTAAAACTGTTGAGCTGTGTTCCAGTATCCATAATTCCTGAAGACAATTGTATAACGATCTAACTTTTACAGTGTGACTGCGTGATTGTGAAAATCTTGTGTCTGATGCTCCTTTTATCCAGTGTATGAACAGATGAATTAAAAAAAATGGATAAAAAATAGACAAATAATAGGAGGGAAAAGGGTTTAAAAAATTGGGTAGATTGAAATACTAGTGGTCAATGAGAAGGAAGGATAAGGGGTATGGGATGTATGAGTTATTTCTTTTTCTGGGGTGATGTAAATGTTCTAAAAATGATCATGGTGATGAAAACACAGCTATGTGATGATATTGTGAGCCACTGATTATACACCATGCATGAACTAAAAGTGTGTAAAGATCTGTCAATAAAAATATTAAAAAAAAAAAAACACCAGGAAAACCACACCAAGATATATTATACTGAAATTACTGAAAAACAAAGAGAATATCTTAAAAGCAGCCAAATGAGGGAAAAATCATATTGACCAATGATTTCTCAGTAGCTTTAAACAATGAAATCCAGAAGACAATGGTATAATATCTTTAAAATGCTCCAAAAATAATGCAAACTCAGAATTCTATACCCACTAAATACAGGGCGCAGTAGAATAATAAAAAATACTTAGTTCAAAAATAGGCAGAAAGTGAGGGGGAAAAAAGAACACAGAAAAAGCAGGACAAGTAAATAACAAATAAAATAATAGATTCAAACCCAAATATATCAGCAACCACATAAGTGTAAATGGACTAAATCCTCCAATTAATTAGAAGACAAAGTTTCCAGAATATATATATATGTATGTGTGTATATATATATATGTATATATATATTATGCTGTTCGTAAGAGATGCATTAATTGGAAACTTCCTCGAGAAAAAAAAGTAGAATAAGTAAAAGTGGAAGTGTAAAATAAGAACGATTACTGCCCATCCAAGGATAAAGTAGGGAGGCTCAGGAAAGACTTATTTCATGGATGGAGTTGGCATTTGAAAGTGATAATAGATCATCTCCTATTTTCCAAGTACAGAAATAACAAAAGAATTTATGGAAGAGTTAGAAAGATGGCAATCAAAATATGAGCTTTATAACTGGTAGAGCTGAACTGGAAAATGGAGCTTGACCCACAGTCACAATTGGGCTGTTTATTTACCAGGATTTTCTCGCAATTACAGACCTGAGAGAAAGTTCACATAGCTGAGACTTATCCAGACAGGTATAAACAGACCTATTTCACATCTATAGAGCCCTGAGAGTAAGGTCTGAGATATAACTCTAGACTTCAGTTCTCAGACTTCGTTGTACATTAAAATCACCTGGGGAACTTTAAAAACTGCAACTGCCAGGACACATCAGGCCACTGAAGCAATGTCTCCACAAGCTGGACCAAGTCAGCTGTATGCTTTTAAAGCTCCTTAGGTAATTTCAATGTGTCCCTAATATTGAAAATCATTGCATAAGGCAGGCTTGCGTTCCAACTAAGATGTGTTTACTATAAGAAAGGAGACAAAGGCACAGGAGAAAGCATAAACCTTCCAAATGGCAAGACCCCAAAAGATACAAAAATGATCCATATAGGCTTAGTTCCTTTTCTCAGTCTCACCAATTACATAAAGCTTCCTCTCCCCTTAGGGAGATACAGGCAGAGGAACTGTAAGAGGAAAAGAATTTCTCCTCCCAATCCTATTTTCTTCTAGAGAATGGAGTAGAAGTTTCTTCTTACAATCATGAAGAAAGAATGGGCAGCAGTTTTTCCCTGTAGTTAATCTGGCTTTCAAGCAGGATGGTACAGACTGATAGATTTGCACATAAAAAATTAGAGGAGAAACCCCAAACAGGACCATTCCAGCTAATCCTAAGGAACACCTAGGGCAATATATAAGATTTCACAAGGGTTCCATGCACTAGTATACATTTCCAGAAACCTACAACTTCCAGACAGGTCCCTGGACCAGATAAGTTCTGAAACCTAGAGGGCCCACCCTCTCCAGAACATCAGCTAGTTCCATCTCCCTATCCCATATTAGTGACAGCCCCTTCCAACATGAAAAAGTTAGAATGGCCATAGCCCAAACACCCTTAAAGAGAGGGACAGAAAGATCAAATGTGATGGTGGAGTTACACAGAGAAGACAGGATTTAGCAAATGAATATGATTGCTGAATCATTAAATTGATATCTCTTTTAGTCTCCAATATCTTAGAGCAGCTAGAAGTATAAACCTAAAATCGTGGAATTAAAACCCATGTCAAACTCTGAAATATGTTCTACAACTAACTGTGGTGCTGTGGTTTGAAATTTACAGCTTTTTTTGGTATATACGCTATTTTTCACAAAAAAGAAAGAAGAAAAGTCAATTGTGGTGATAAAAAGAAATATTTAAGCCTTCTAGCCTCCTATATTCTGGAGCAGCTAGAAGGAAAAATCTGAGAGGATCATATGGTAGCCCATGACAAATTCTGGGGTCTGTCTTGTAACTACTTGTTGAAGAATGCTTTGAAAACTATTGCTTTTTTTCTTTCTTTGCTTTTATTATATGTTACACTATATAATAAAAAATTTAAGAAAAATTAGAGGACTAGAGGACCTTCTTGAAGCAAGGACTCTCCCTTAAATGTTTTTAGTGCTCTTCTAGGCAATGAAGGAATGGAATTGTTATAGTTCTAGGTGAAAAATAAATGAAATGCTAAACTATAAGCTGGCTGACATGAGTCACCTTCTCCTGGTGGCTTTACACATACTGTTCCTTACGTTGCTCCTATACTCTCCTATTTACCCCTGACCCTCACTTTCATCTCCTCTTTGCCTAATTAATCATACTCATCTGTTCGATAGCTCAAATTTCATTATCCCACAGACAAATCTAGTTTCCCCTGCCATATGCACTCATGAGATCTAGAACAATTTGTATCACATTACGGTGATTATCTGGTTAATATCTGATTCAGCTAAACTATGAATTCTATGAGGACAGGGTTTATTTTATTCCTCCTCATATTCCAGACAGCAATCACAGTCATTAAACATCCACTGAAAAAGTGCCCCTAGTCTAGAATGAGCTGGGACTTGCATCAAGGGATTGAGAAAGCCTTCTAGACCAAAAGGGGAAAAGAGAGAAATGAGACAAAATAAAGTGTCAACAGCTGAGAGATTTCAAATAGAGTTGAGAGGTTATCCTGGAGGTTATTCTTACACATTATACAGATAACACCTTTTTAGTTAAGGTATATTGGAGAGGATGGAGCCATGTTTCTTGAAGATGATTGTATAATGATACAGCTTTCACAATGTGACTGTGTGACTGTGAAAACCTCATGCCTGATGCTCCTTTTACATATGGTATGGACAGATGAGTAAAACATATGGATTAAAAATGAATAATAGGGGGAACAAATGTTAAAATAAATTTAGTAGATTGAAATGCAAGTGATCAATGAAAGGGAGTGGCAAGGGATATAGAAAAAAAACAGGGGAAACAAAGGCTAAAATATGTTGGCTGGATGGAAATACCAGCAGCCAATGGGAGGGAGGGGTAAGGGGTATGGTATGGTCTGGTATGTACGAGTTTTTTTTTCTCTTTGTATTGGTTTTTCTGAATTGTTCTAAGAAATTATCATGGTGATGAATACACAACTCTGTGATGATATTGTGAGCTACTGATTATATACCAAGAATGGAGTGATCATATGGTAAGAATGTTCGTGTTTGTATGTTGCTATGTTTAAATAAATAAATTAATTAAAATTAAAAAATAAAAGTGCCCCTAGTCATTCATTAAGCTGCCTAAAACTCCTTAAAGTTGCAGATAAGGAACTTTTTTTTTTAAGTAACTGATACCCTCACTTGTATGCATTTGTCCATTAATGACTAAAAAATTATTCGAAGTGGTAGAGAACTTGAAAACGGACATCAAACAAGGCTGTCAACCTTTAAGTAGGCAAGACCGTCCATTCTTATTCAAAACAATCAACCACAGCATAAACATACCACTGCTCAAGTGACTTCTATAAGACAGTATAGTTCTGAAAATTCAACCTCAAAGAGTCTCTTCATGCCCTGATGAATCCCAGAGTGATTCGATCAATGAGTGGAAAAGTATCTGCAAAGCCCCCTTCAGGGAATGTTGAGAACGGGGAGAAATTCAACTTCCCCAAGTTGAATTCTTGATATTCTCACAAGCAGTGTGGACAACCAAAGCTATAGGCTGAGCCCCCAGTCTTGGGGTTTGTTCGTATGAAACTTAACCCCGCAAAGGATAGGTCAAGTCTACTTAAAATTTAGGCCTAAGAGTCACCCCCAAGAGAGCCTCTTTTGTTGCTCAGATCTGGCCTCTCTCTCCAGCCAACACAACGAGCAGTCTCACCACCCTCCCCCTGTGTACATGGGACAGGACTCCCAGGGGTGTGGACCTTCCTGGCAACGTGGGACAGAGATCTTGGAA
>PVIY010050176.1:0-16338 GCA_004026745.1 Myrmecophaga tridactyla
CACCTCAACAGATCAATCGTTATGTGGAAACTTGTAGGAAGAGTGACTTCTTTGAAAAAAGTCTGAAACCCAAGTTGGTTTGTTCTCGTTCTCAAAAGTTCCTGCTCTGTTGGATTGCTGTTCTCTGGTATCATAACTTCTCATTTTTAATAAAAGCAGGAAATATAGGCTTTGTTTTGTATGAAATCCTTTGGCTTTTAAATGTTAGTTCAATTTTTATAAAAAGTGTCATTTGACTTCAAGGAAACCTGCTTGTATCCCATTGGAGGCTGGACTGAGGGGCGCCAGTGTAGGGTATAGTGTTGATATGGACGCAACAAAGAGGGTGGGCACTTGGCCATGTGCTCCTGACCAGCTCTCTCAGTTTCCTAGGACTGTGTTTAGTTTGCTAGCTGCTGGAATGTGATATACCAGAAATGGAATGGCTTTTAAAATGGGGAATTTACTAAGTTGCAAGTTTACAGCTCTAAGGCCATGAAAATGTCTAAATTAAGGCAAGGCTATGAAAATGCCCCATCTAAGGCATCCAGGGAAAGATACCTTGGTTCAAGAAGGCTGATGATGTTCAGGGTTTCTCTCTCAGCTGGGATTGTACATGGCGACGTCTGCTGGCTTTCTCTCCAGGCTTCTTCAATGGCTTCCCCGGGGCTCTGTCCATTCTGTTGGCTCTGTCGGTTCTCGTGGCTCTAAAGCTTTTTCCAAATGGTTCCCAATAAAGGGCTCTAGCAAGCAACCCCACCTTGAATGGGTGGAGACACATCTCCATGGAAATTATCTAATCAAAATTACCACCCTCATCTGGGTGGGTCACATCCTCGTGAAAACAATAAAAACAGTCCCACCCAGCAATACTGAATGAGAATTAAAGAACTTGGCTTTTCTGGGGTACACAACAGCTTCAAACCAGTATAGGCTGCCAGATCAAAATACTGCAAACTGGATGGTTTAAAACAACAGAAATTTATTGTCTTATAGTTCTAACGTGTTGGCAGGGCCACGTTCCCTCAAATCTGCTTCTCTTCTAGCTTCTGGCATGGCCAGCAATCCTTGGTGTTTCCTTCAGTCTGTTTCTGTTGTCACAGGTCATTTTCTCTCAGCTTCTGGCTGTGTTTTCTCTCCCCTTCTTAGGTGCACACCAGTCATTTGGATTAAGGGCCCATCCCACTCTAGTGTGATCTCATTTAAACTTGCCTAATTCCATCTGTAACAATTCTATTTCCAAATAGCATCACATTCTGAGATACTGGGGACTAGGGCTTCACCATACTTTTTTTGGGGGGGACATGACAGCAGCCTCCCCACCTGGGACAAGTCTCCTCGTTTTTCCAACCGTGGCTTCCATTCATACAAAAGGGGATCAGATAATATGCTCTCTAAAGTGCCCTTCTCTAAAATTGCTGTAATTTGAGGAATTAATTTTAGTTTTTCCATTTTGTACCAGTGACATGTTGTTTGGTGTGTTTCCTGATGAGCCTTTTATTTAAAACATGAAATTAGGGTGGTGCAACAGCGGCTCAGTGGCAGAATTCTCACCTGCCATGCCAGAGACCTGGGTTCGACTCCCGGAGCCTGCCCATGCAAAAACAAACAAACAAACAAACAAAAACATGAAATTAATGAGCTACTTGATTTCTCACTTAGTTACACATTCTCAGAGCAGTGGCATGCTCTGGACTGGTTGTAGCTTATTACTCTTATTTTGACATCTTAGGCCTTTCAAGGATTAATTCATTAAGTTTTAGTCCAAGAAATAAAGCCCTTATAATTTATAAATGTAAAGAGAAATAATTATTTTCTCTCCTCCTCCCTTTCCTTTCATTATGGAATCATCTCTAAGGTCACTATTAGGTGGCAGAAAATGAAGCTAATGTTAGCAGATATTTAATGAAATTGAGCCGTCAATCTGGATAATTCAAGCAGTCGATCTGACTAACAGTTCCAATTTCTACTTCACTTTTACCTGTGTACAAATTCTAAAAATTCTAGCACCAGCTGTAATAATTCCAGCTTTGTAGGTTAGGCTGCAGATTTTGATTTTTTTTTTTATTAAGATGGATTACTTAGGTTGTTGGACTTATATTTGAACAATCAGGACTCGTTATGCCATTTAAAAGTGTTATTCATTTAAGAAAAAACAGTGAGAAACAGACAGCTTCATTGTCAAATTCTGTGCAGAGCCCCGAACCTTTTGTCAAGGCCTCTCTACTTTACATATTTGTTTTGAAAAGGTATCCTTAGCAACCAAGATCATTGGCTTGCTATATAAAAGACGACTCCAGATTGTTCTTCTAACTTGTAAAGGTTCAGCTGCTTGACACTGGATTTGATTTTCCTTCCCGATGATAATAAACAGGCATATGGCAAGACCCGATAGCAAAAACACACAGAGTTCCAGCATTTGAATAAAAAGTGAAATGGGCTTTAGGCCACGCGTTTAGAGGTCTCAGCTTCTCAGCAATCTTTTCTTATCTTTCGGCAGAGTTTTTTTTTTTTTTTCAGCAGGGCTGCCCATCCAAAGGAAACCTGGCAATTCATTATGACAGCACCAGGGAAAATGAAGGGGAAATAAAATGTTTATAGAGTATTTTAACAATTAAAAAGGAAAACAGTCATGCTGAGTTCCACCTGAGACAAAATGTACATCCTTTCAAACTGTCATTATTGAAGAAAGAATGATAATGAGAAAAACAACTTTTTAGCTCCTAACGTGATGATATTTGGGAGTATTAGAATAGTTAACATGGAAGCCACTTTCTAATTTTTATTCTGAAACTAGTGATTTTTCCAATAAAAGACAGTTGTTCTTCTTGGAGGGATCTTTTATTCATAAAGTAGGTTGAAGTAATTTTCATAAAGTTATTTTCTAAATTCCTTTTAGATACTAAATGTCCTTCCCTTTTTTTTTTTTTTTTTGTGAAAGAAGCTGCAAACCAACGTCTCAATGCGAAGCCTGGAGAGAAGCAGAGTTCCTGAGCATACACAGATAGGATACTAGTTAATTCCCAACTGGATAGAACTATACTAAGTTTATGAACCAGAAAAATAGGAGAGGGAGATAAATGGTAAAAAATTAAAATGCTTCTTTTTGGGCCCTGATGTTTTGGAAAGCTATTTCCCCAACTGCTTTGGTTCTCTTTAGCAACTTTGAAACTAAAGAAACATGTCTTAGAATTGGTTTTTGAAACTTATCTTAGAAACTTCTGTGCTGATAGGTTAAGTTTTTTCTTTCTTTTCTTGACTGACCCACCGTTGAATGACTTACAATTCAGGCAATGCTTTGGATTTCTGACCTATCACTTTCTAAGTAGAATAAGAAGGAGTAGCTTGGGGAATCTCATCATGAATGAGGTTACACGAGCTCATAGAGAACACCTTGTTCCTTTAGGAAATGGAAAAATAAATTAGCCCAAGATGTGCAAGGGAATTTCTCAGACCTTTCCCCCTTCTAGAAATTCAGATCCAGTTCCATATTCCAGTTTCTGAAAATATAAGGTGACTTTCAACATGAGGGATCTTGGCATAATCAAATAATGGTTGACAATGGTCTGAAAGAGTCGTACACAACCTGGGAAGTGGGACACCCTCAGATGGCAGCATGGGTGATTGTACCCATGGCTTTTGTGTTTCAAACCCAAACCCAGTTCTTTGGGCTTCTTTCTTATTCAGGAGTTACCCCAAACTTAAGCAGCTCTATTATTATTCTGTCTGAAATGACCAAATTCACTTTTACATTAACCCAATAAAACATTGTTATAAATGACCTTTTTGGTCTTTTGGAGTAGAAAATCATTTCTTACAGAGTGCCAAACTTCTCTTACGTGGAGCAGCATACACGAACCACCAAGGAGCTAAAGAAGTTTGACTGTAGAGCTGAGACAGACCATCCAATGAAGACTCCTTCAGCTTGATCTCTCAAGAACCAGTCCTTCAGGGCAAGGGATTCTCTTTCTTAAAATTTCATTTTGCCTCACATGAAAAGTACACGAACCCAAGAAAATACACCACACTAAAGCCAAGTGTTACCAAGATTCAAGGTCAGCACACCATTAGCAGTCAAATAAACCTGGAAAAAATACCTGATTTTCACTCTCTCCAGTTATCTTCAGAGATAATAAGTGCCTCCTCATATATATATATATATATATATATATATATATATGTATATATATATATATACACACACACTATAATATAATGTTTATTATCATTGTATTGTATATAATAAGTGCAGTATTTCCCCATTTCATTTTTGCATTCTTTTTTCCATCTCATTAACGATTTCTGTAAAATGGTGCATTCTAAATTCCTACTGCCAATTTCAGTTTTGCCTCCTTTTACGCAGTCAGCACATAGAACAAAAAGAGTGCAATTAAAAAATTTGCGATATTTCTTTAGAGTGAAAGATAGAAAACGGAGGTTTTATAATATGGTTCATGTTTGCCAGACAGATTGAAATCTGTGAATTAGAGGGTTTCCTTTAATAAGTAAAAGCACTTTCAAGACCACATCTTGATTCTGAGGCTCGTAGAATAAGAATCACCAACCCAGAAATGCCAAGGGTAGCGGATTTCGGAGCGAGAAAAGAGTTCTCCAAAAGAAGCACTAGGTGGCGCTGCTGCACCGTGAGTGCTGAAGGCTGCTTCCCCTCTGCCAAGTCCAGGATAGGGAAATATTTCTGTAGAGAGAACTTCAGTCGTTGATGTTTAGCCCAAGCGGAGGTGACATTTATATATGATAAATCTTGTTATCGCAATTTCTAATAAGCTTTTGTTGAGGCTGTAATTCGTTAACTCGACAAACTGTTGTGTGTATGTCGTGAAGCAATGATGGCTTTTAATTTTTTTTTTGGAAAAATTGGAAAGAACCTGTAAAGACAGAATTCAGAATGTGTACAAGATTACAAGTAAATTTTATATTTGACATTAATTTATGGTCACCACTGGATGCTTAGGTAAATTAAAAAAAAATTTTTTTTAACCTAAAGCTGAAGACTCTTCAGGTAGAGAACTGGCACCAAGTGGCCTGAAGCACACAACAGGTTCCAGATGAGCTCTGAAGTCGCTGGAGAGGCTCGTGGATCTCTCCTCCTCTGCCATAGGAAAGATCTGGGCTGTTCTAACGGTCTATAATGATCTGATTTTAAGCAGTTGCAAGATGGCCAAGTGTAGGAGACCCTGAAAGCCATCTAGATTTATTCAAATTTATTGTAAAGGCATGCAAATGCTCATAATATGGATTCTGTGCATAATGCTCTTATTTACTGTCAGAGGCGATTTTCGTTCCTGAAATTCCAAGATGCCTAATGAAAACCCTGAAGTTTTAGGTCAAGGGATGATGGGATCATTTATTATATCATCTTAGTGCTTTATCTTTGAGATGAATGTTTTAGAAACCATTGGATTTTATTTGCTACATTTAAAAGCACATTTAAAACTTCTGGATCCTAAATCTGACATTAAAGGGCTCAATATAAAATTTTTACCTGGGGACATGATATATTTTGTGTGCTATCGATTATAGTCTCTTTAAATGAACTATTTCATTAATTTCTTCAAAATAATTTATTCATTTATTGAGGGAACCCGTAATGGGCTCTCCCTTCAAGGAGTTTACATTTTTTCCTGGGTCAGACAATTAATTGGACAATTAATTACAAGAATGTGTGGTAAGTGAATCAACTATAGAAACACAAGATTCTATAAGAGAACATAGCAATAGAGATAAAAATTGTTATCCATAGCAACTTCACAAGGAAACACAGAATCTTAGATTAGACTGTACATGGATGCTTGAGGAAAAATCATCCTTTAGCAGAGGGAACAGAAAAAAGTATTGTGTAGCTGTGTTAAATCATTTTTTTCTTTACAAAATCTGGAAGTATACATGAAATTCTTTGAACATGTAATCATGTTCAAAACTAAATGCTAGGGGAATATTTTTCTTTTAAATAGCTGTAAAGGTATCAACAGGCTTCCTATCCTCTGTGAAATTTCATTTCACTGTTATTCATGGAGGATTAGGAGACTCATGAACCCCTAGGAGAATGCATAGTTACCCTGAAATTGAAATTAAAAAACAGCAGGTATTATTTGCATTATAGACCATTTCATATTAATGGCAATGTTTGCTTATGGAAGAAATAAATACACTGAAATCTGCCATTTGTACTGTGAATAAAACAAGGGAGAAGTATTCATTTAGGCCCAGTGATTCACAGTTATTTTTGTTGGGGTGAAAAACCATCTCTTGGGGGGATACCAGTTCAATGAACAAATGCCACAGTGCATAGGATGACACAAGCTATACTCGCAACTGAATGGAGGAGGAAAGAAGTTTTTTTATAAGGACAGTTTTGATGCAATCGAAATATTACGTTTGCAAAATCCTACTCATTGTTGGTGAGTAATCTGATTTTAATGATGATTCTTTGAGATACATAATATTCTGACAACTAATTCCCCTTTTCACCCTCCAAATAGGATGTTTGAAATTTGATATCGTTCTTTATTTATGTTTTCTCTATTACTTCCCTCACGTTGAGTCCTTTTAAGTGCCCCATCCAAGTTGAGCAAACAGGATGTCCGACTACCACCTTTCCCATGGTGTTTTTATTGAATCAAAGAATGTTTAAGGTGACCATGTCTTTAGAGATCACCTGATCCCTTACATTATAGATGGAAAATTGAGGCGTGAGAAGTGTAGTTACATGTCTGGTAGGTCGAAGAGCTCCAATTGGGACTTAGGGGAGAAGAAAATGCAAGGAAATTTGCATCTATGAAGAACTTACTGTGATAATATTTAATTTTAATCCTCCCAGCAATTCTATGCCATGGGCAAATCTTTATTTTTAGTTGAAGAGACTAAGGCTAGAAAGAAAAGGATAGCAGTCCAGATCTGAGTTTGTGGACTCTTCACTCGCTCTTCAAAGAGATCGGTTGAGAGGATGCCTCACTGTCCTGGGGGTACAAAGGTATGCAAACATGGGTGGAATCCAATCTCAAGTTGCTTATGACTTAGCTGCAGAGACAGATATTAATTAAATAATCACACAAGAAAGATGTAAGATTGCACTGTCAAGACTAGGAGGGACATGAGAAGAATTTTGTGCTAAGTCATGATGTTAAGCAGTAAGAGGGTTCTGCATGAGTGTGGTCCTTGCAGAGGCTTGGCTGACCAAGGGTCAATCTCCTGGGCAGCCAGTTTGTGGGAGGGGCTGGTCCAGGGGGTAGGATGAGAGCACACAGACAAGGTACCATCTTTTGACTAAATTCTCTGGTCTTGCTTTCACACTGCTTCCTCCAGTGATTTTTTTCCATCATAGTTTTAACCATAGCTGTATCAACATATTTTTTTGTCAAAAAGATGTAGAAAAGGCTTTACTTTGGGAAATTGTGCTCAGAAAGGCTTTACTCCTGCCTAGCTACACTTCTGAGTCTTGGGGAAACTCCATGGAAATTTACTGTGACGTTGACAGCGACTTCTTCCTATGAACTATGATCCCTGCAAATTGTCTGCCTGCCTATTTATAGGTAAATGTTTGTGCATCCATCCATTCGTACATCCGTCCATCCATTCCTTTCTTTTAGTGGTTGTTCCATTTCTGACACAGATGGTTTTGAAAATGTTCACCATGATGGCAAAGGCAGATTTTCTTTGTATATAGACACAGAACAAAGGAAAAATGGTAAATGAAAAGATTTTCTCTTGCAAAATAGCAGAACACTAAATGGGCTGTTATCTTTCTCTATTTCCACTGTGGTCATTATTTAGTTCATGTCATGTTTTTTTTTTTTAATGTTTTTTTTTAATTGTGAAATATAACATTTAAACAAAAAAAGCAACAAATTTCCAAGAACATTTTGACAAGTAGTTGCAGAACCGATTTTAAAGTTTGGCATGGGTTACAGTTTCATGATTTTTCGTTTTTTCTTCTAGCTGCTCCAAGAGCCTGGAGACCAAAAGAAATATCAGTATAATGATTCATCAGTCATACTCATTGTTAAATTGTATTTTCTCTGTTATACTACTCCTTCTCCCCCCCCTTTACTTGTGAAAAATAACATATATACAAAAAAGCAATAAATTTCAAAGTACATGCAACAATCAGTTGTAGAACAGATTTCAGAGTTTGTTATGGGTTATAATTACACAATTTTAGGTTTTTATTTCTAGCTGCTCTAAGGTTCTGGAGAATAAAAGAAATATCAATATAATGATTCAGTACTCGCACTCATTTGTTAAAACTTACCTTCTCTAAATAACTCCACCATCAACTTTGATCTTTCTCCCATCCATTAGGAGTATTTGGGCTACGCCCATTCTAACTTTTTCAGGTTGGAATGGGCTGTTGATAACATAAGATGAGGGGTGGAACTAGTTGATGTTCTGGAGAGGCTGGCCCCTCTGCATTTCAGGACTTATATGGTCCAGGGACCCATCTGGAGGTTTAGGTGTATGGAAAGTTACCCTAGTGCCTGGAACCTTTGTAGAATCTTATATAATGCCCTAGGTATTCTTTAAGATTGGTAGGAAAGGTTTTGGTTGGAGTTTGGCACGTTATGATAGGTAGCAATGTCTAACTGAAGCTTGCATAAGAGTAACTGCCATAGTAGCCTCTTGACTCTTTGAACTCTCTCAGCCATTGATACCTTATTTGTTACACTTCTTTCCTCCCTTTTGGTCAGGATGGCATTGTTGATCCCAAGGTGCTAGGGCCAGACTCATCCCTCGGCGTCATCTCTTATGCACCAGGGAGACTTTCACCCCTGGATGTCATGTCCCACATGGGGGGAGGGCAATTATTTCCCTTGCAGAGTTGGGCTTAGAGAGAGGGAGGCCACATCAGAGCAACAAAAGAGGTCCTCTGGATGTCATAATATTTTTGTTTTCTTGTTTGGTGCTATACTTTCAGATATATTTCCTTGCACATATATACACACATTTATTACTTTTTACGAATATGAGGTTATAATCTATTAACATTTTGTGGCCTTTTTTCCCTCTTCACAATAGATCATGACCTTTAAAGCAATTCAATTAATATAGATCTTTGTAACAATTTTAATGGCTGTATAGTCTCCCATTGTAAAAAGTTGCCCTGGTACATTGAATTATGCACTGAAGATAAAAAAGTTCTCTTAATCTTAATCCCGTTGCTGTGGGTGTGATCTCATTGTAAATAGGAACTTTTGAAGATGTTATTTTTAGTTAAGGTGTGGTCAACCAAATCAGGATGGCTTTTAATCCTATTGCACAGGGCCTGATGAAGAGAAAGCCACAGGGAGGCACTTGAAGTTGGAACCTGGAGGAGAAAGGAAAGGACATCATGTGACCAGAAAGCTAAGGAACCCCAAGGGATTGTCAGCCCACTAGAATGCTACTGACCCCAGGAGGAAGCAAGTTTTTTCAGCTTCCAAAACCATGAGACCATGCATCCCCTTTGTTTAAGCCATCCACTGTGGGTTACTGTCATAGCAATGGAAAACTAAGACGTGCCATAATTTATTTAAACAATCTTCTTTTTCTTGGACAAAAAGAAAACAAGTTGAGGGAAGGTATGACAAAATAGATGAAAACTATAAAGAAAGCATTGGGTGAACATGAAGAAGAACTCAAAAATTTGAAAAAGCAAATCACAGAACTTATGGGAATAAAAGGTACATTAGAAGAAATGAAAATGATGATGAAGAGCTACGACAGTATATTTGAAAAAAGCAGAAGAAAGGATTAGTGATCTAAAGACGAGGACATCTGAAATCTTGCACACAAAAGAAAATATAGGGAAAAGAATGGAAAAATATAAGCAGGGTCTCAGGGAATTGAATGACAACATAAAGTGCATGAATATATGTGTTATGGGTGTCCCAGAAGGAGAAGAGAAGGGAAAAGGGGCAGAAAGACTAAAGGAGGAAATAAACACTGAAAATTTCCCATTTCTTATGACAGACATAAAATTATAGACCCAAGAAGTGCAGTAACCCTAAAACAGAATAGATCCAAATAGACATACTCCCAGATGCTTACTAATCAGATTATCAAATATTAAAGACAGAGACTTTTGAAAGCAGTATGAGAAAAGCAATCCATCACAGACAAGGGAAGCTCAATAAGATTATGTGTGGATTTCTCAGCAGAAACCATGGAGATGAGAAGGCAGTGGTATGATATATTTATGATTCTGAAAGAGAAAAATTGCCAACCAAGAATTCTACACCCAGCAAAACTGTCCTTCAAAAATGAGGGGGAGATTAAAATATTATTAGACAGTCACTGAGAGAATTTGTGACTAAGACTGGCTTTACAAGGTACTAAAGGCAGCACTACAAGGTACTAAAGGGAGCACTACAGGCATATAAGAAAAGACAGGAAAGAAATGTCTGGAGAACAGTGTAGGTAAAGGTAAAAAGAGTAAAAAAAGTAAAAGTAAAAAGAGAAAAAAATAAGATAGGACATATAAATAAAAAAAAAAACATATAAAATCCCAAAAACAAAATGGTAAAAGAAAGTACTGCTTTATAGTAATAACAATAAATGTTAAAGGATTACACTCCTCAATCAAATGACATAGACTGGCAGAATGGATTAAAAAACAGGACTGATCTATATGCTGTCTATTGGAGACTCATTTTAGACTCAAAGACAAAACAGATTGAAAGTGAAAGGTTGGGAAAAGATATTTCATTCAAACAACAACCAGAAAAGAGCAGGGATAGCTATACCAATATCCAATAAATTAGATTTCAAATATAAAACAATTAAAAGAGACAAAGAAGAACATTATGTGTTAATAAAATGAACACTTTAACAAGAAGATGTAACAATTATAAATATTTATGCACCAAGCCAAATCTCTCCAAAATATATGAAGCAAACACTGACCACACTGAAAGGATAAGTAGATACCTCTACCATATAGTTGGAGACTTCTATTCTCCACTCATCAATGGATAGAACATTGAAACAGAGGATCAATAAGGAAACAGAGATTTGAATAGTATGATAAATGAACTAGATTTAACAGACATTTGTAGAACATTACACCTCACAGCAGCAGGATACACATTTTTCTCAAGTGCTCATGCATCATTCTCAAGGATAGACCATATCCTGCATCTCAAAGGAAGTCTCAATAAATTAAAAAGATTGAAATTATACAAAACACTTCCTTGGATCATAATGGAATGAAGTTGGAAATCAATAACAGGCCAAGGGCCAGAAAATTCACAAATATATGGAAACTAAACAACACACTCTTAAACAACCAGTGGATCAAGGAAAAAATTACAAGAGAAATCAGTAAATATCTTGAGGCTAATGAAGATGAAAATACAATATATAAAAATTTATAGGATGCAGCAAGGCAGTGCTTGAGAGGGAAATTTATTGCCTTAAATGCCTACATTAAAAAAGAAGAAAGAACAAAAATCAAAGAAATAAATGTTCACCTAGAAAAACTAGAGAAAGAACAGCAAACTAACCCCAAAGCAAACAAAAGGAAAGAAATAATAAAGATTAGAGCAGAAATAAATGGAATTGAGAACATGAAAACAATAGAGAAAATCAATAAAACCAGAAATTGGTTCTTTGAGAAAATCAATAAAATCGATGGACCCTTAGCTAGGCTGAAAAAAAAAAAAAAGGATGCAAATAAATAAAATCAGAAATGGAAGAGGAGACATAACCACTGACCCCATAGAAATAAAGGAAGTAATGAGAGAATAGTATTGCACCTGTATGCTAATAAACTAGACAACATAGATGAATTAGACAACTTCCTAGAAAAGCATGAACAACCAACATTGACTCAAGAAGACATAGACGACCTCAACAAACCAATCACTAGTAAGGACATTGAATCAGTCATTAAGAAGCTCCCCCCAAAAGAAAAGTCCAGGACCAGATGGCTTCACAGGGGAATTCTACCAAGCATTCAAGAAAGAGTTATTACCAATCTTGCTCAAACTCTTCAAAATAAAAAAAAGGTAGAGAGAAAATTAATTATCTCATTCTTTGAGCCAACATCACCCTAATGCCAAAGCCAGACAAAGATACCACAAGAAAAGAAAATACCAGACCAATCTCTTTAATGAATATATATGCAAAAATTGTAACTGGGAATCGGGATTTAAGGGATGATTTTTTTTCTTTTAACATGGGCAGGCACTGGGACTTGAACCTGGGTCTCCGGCATAGAAGGCAAGAATTCTGCCACTGAGTCACCATCACATCACCCAAGGGATGATTTTAACGACTGTATTATTATATAGATGTTCCTTTTGCTTTTTGGGATTTTGAAGTTGACGAAGAAGAGTACCTGGAAACCCTAAGCTATAATTAAGTTGTTTGGATATCTAGAAGGATTGTAAAAGCCCTTATCTTTTATCTGGTGCCTGTGTAACTGTAAGAGCTGTTACAGCCTTTTATCTGGTTATCTTCTTATGGTCCTTAACACTAAGGAAAACAGTCATTAACTAGCCTCAGTCCCTTAAATTTGTTAACCATCCGCTAAGCTCTGCCATTGAAAGATAGATAGCTCTGCCTCCTTTCCTTTCAATTCATGTTAACAATGTTTAACAATGTTTTCTTTTCTGTTTTGAACTTACTATTCACTCTGTTTTCTAGTCTGCCTTGAATTTACTATCTGAATTGACTTCATCTCCCCTTGCTAGAATTCTTAAAAAACCTCAAATCTCCTTTGTTCAGAGAGACAGATTTTGGGCCATTAGGCTGTTTACTCTCCTACTACATGTGTAATAATAAACTCTTTTTTCTCTTTGAAATCCCAGTGTCTCAGAAATTTGTTATTGAGTGCATCAGGTAGAAGAATCCACCGACTTTGTCCGGTAACAGAATCCTCAACAAAATACTTGCAAATTGAATCTAGCAGCACACTAACAGAATTATACACCAGGCTCATGTGGGATTTATTACATGCATGCAAGGCTGCTTCAGTGCAAGAAAATCAATTTATGTAATATACCATTATCAATAAGTAAAAACGAAAAAACGACATTATCATCTTGACTGATGCAGAAAAGGCATTTGATAAAATTCTACATCCTTTCTTGATGAAAACACTTCAAAGGCTAGGAATAGAAGGAAATTTCCTCCACACGATAAAGGGAATATTTGAAAAACCCACAGCTAACATCATCCTCAATGGGGAAAGACTGAAAGCTTTCCCTCTAAGTTCAGGAACAAGACAAGGATGTCCACTGTCACCATTGCTATACAACATTGTGCTGGAAGTTCTAGCCAGAGCAATTAGGCAAGAAAAAGAAATAAAATCATCAAACTGAAAAGGAAGAAGTAAAACTCTTGCTGTTTGCAGATGACATAATTCTATATGTCGAAAATCCCAAAAAACCTACAGCAAAACTATTAGAGCTTATAAATGAATACAGCAATGTGGGAGGGTACAAGATCAACACCCCAAAGTTGGCAGTGTTTCTATAGACTAGTGATGAGAAATAAGAGGAGGAAATCAAGAAAAAAATTCCATTTACAGTAGCAATGAAAATAATAAAATATTTAAGAATAAATAAATTTAAGAACTAAGGACCCAAAAGACCTATACTCAGAAAACTATAAGAAACTGCTAAAAGATATCATGAAAGATCTAAATAAATGGAAGGGCATACTGTTTCATGGATTAGAAGACTAAATATAGTTAAGATGTCAATTCTACCCAAATTGACTTATAGATTCAATGCAACACCAACTAAAATCCCAAAAACTTAATTTGCAGAAATAGAAAACTAGTGACCAAATTTATTTGGAAAGGCAGGGTGCCCTGAGTAGCTAAAAATATCTTGAAAAAGAAAAATGAAGGGGGGGGGGGTGGGTTGTCTCACACTACTTGACCTTAAAGCATATTACGAAGGTACAATGGTGAAAACAGCGTGGTGCTGGCCTAAAGATAGATATACTGACCAATAGAACCAAATTGAGTATTCAGCAATAGACTCTCTCATCTATGGACATTTTATCTTTGATACAGTGGTCAAGCAAACCCACCTGAAACAGAGCAGCCCCTTCAATAAATGGTGTTTGAAGAACTGGATATCCATATGCAAAAGAATGAAAGAGGATCCATATCTCACACCTTATACAAAAATAAACCAAAAATATATCAAAGACCTAAACATTAGAGCTAAGAGCATAAAACTGTTAGAAGAAAAGGTAGGGAAATACCTCAAAAATCTTGTGAGAGGAGGTGGTTTCCTAGACTGTGCACCTGAAGTATGAGCAATGAAAAAAGAAATGGATAAATATGATCTCCTCAAAATTAAATGCTTTTGTGCAACAAAGAACAGTGTCAGGAAAGTAAAAAGGCAGTTTATGCAATGGGAGACAGTATTTGGAAACCACATATCAGATAAAGGTTTAGCATCCAGAATATATAAAGAGATTCTACAACTCAACAGCAAAAAGACAAGCAACCCAATTAAAAAATAGGCAAAAGACATGAACAGACACTTTTCAGAAGAGGAAATACAAATGGGTAAAAGGGACATGAAAAGATGCTCAACTTCACTGGTATTATGGAAATGCAAATCAAAACCAGAAGGAGCTATCACCTCACACCCACTGGAATGGCCATTATCAAAAAAACCCAGCAAATGACAAGTGCTGAAGAGAATGTGGAGAAAGAGGCACACATCTATTGTTGCTGGAAATGTCAAATGATGCAACTGGTGTGGAAGGCAGTTTGGCTGTTCCTCAGGAAGCTAAGTGTAGAATTACTGTGTGATCCAGCAATCCCATTAATAAGTATCTATTCAGAGGAAATGAAGACAATGACACAAAGGGACATTTGCACATCAGTGTTTATGGCAGCATTATTTATGATTGCCAAGAGATGGAAACAGCCCAAATATCCATCAATGGACAAGTGGCTAAACAAGCTAGGTTTGTACATACAATGGAATGCTACATAGCTGTAAGACAGAATAAAGTCATGAAGCATATAACAATATGGATAAACCTTGAGGACACTATGCTGAGTGAAATTAGCCAGAAGAAAATGACAAATACAGTATGGTCTCACAAATATGAACTAATATTTTGAGAACTTTGAGAGTTAACGTCAAGAACACAGCTTATCAGGAAATAGAAAGAGGGTCGAGATTGGGTATTTGGTGCTGAAGGAACACAGATAGTGAAACAGACTGATTGTGAAAATTCAGAAATGGATAGCACAATACTACCTGATTGTAGCATGATAATATAAGAACACTGAATGAAGTTGAATGTAAGTATTTTTTTGGGGGAGAAGGGCTGGGTTCACATATGGCACCAGAAAGAAAGATAGAGGATAAAGTCTGAGACAGTGTAACTGAGGAATGAATAGAGTAGACATTGATGGTGATTAAATGTACAAATATAAGAGTGCTTTGCATGAGGGGAACAAATGAACATCAACATTGCAAGGTGCTGAAAATGGGATGGTATACACGAAAAAATATAATCAATGCAAGCTAGGGTCTATAGACAACAGTAACATTGTAATATGCATCCACTGAATGTAATAAAAGTATTATGCCAAAACTGAATGTCAAGAAGTGGGGGATCTGGGGGAGGTTCCTGAGATTCTTTCAGAACAAAAGGAAATGTCTTCATATAGACAGTTGTGGCAAAGGCATGGTGTGCTGGTTTGAAAGGATGTATGTCCCCCAGAAAAGTCATGTTTTAATCTAAATCCCATTTCAAAAATGGCAGAACAATCCCTATTCAATACTGTATGTTTGAAACTCTAATCAGATCATCTCCCTGGAGACGTGATTTAATCAAGAGTGGCTGTTAAACTGGATTAGGTGATGATATGTCTCCACCCACTTGGGTGGGTCTTGATAAGTTTCTGGAGTCCTATAAAAGAGGAAACATTTTGGAGAATGGAGGAGATTGAGAGAGAGCAGAGAATGCTGCAGCACCATGAAGCAGAGAGTCCACGAGCCAGCAACTTTGGAGATGAAAAAGGAAAAAAGCCTCCTGGGGAGCTTCATGAAACTGGATGCCAGGAGAGAAAGCTAGCAGATGACGCCGTGTTCGCCATGTGTCCTTCCAGCTGAGAGACAAGTCCTGACTGTGTTCGTCATGTGCCTTCTCACTTGAGAGAGAAACTCTGAACGTCATCGGCCTTCTTGAACCAAGGTATCTTTCCCTGGATGGATGCCTTTGATTGGACATTTCTATAGACTTGTTTTAATTGGAACATTTTCTCGGCCTTAGAACTGTAAACTAGCAACTTATTAAATTCCCCTTTTTAAAAGCCATTCTGTTTCTGGTATATTGCATCAGGCAGCTAGCAAACTAGAACACATAGTTATATGATTATAC
>PVIY010050177.1:0-16332 GCA_004026745.1 Myrmecophaga tridactyla
AATGGGGATATCAGAAATTTCAAATTAGGCTTGAGAAGCACTTTTCATCTACTTATCTTCTGACCAGATATCCATATCACATTCTCACAATGCAAACTAAAGCAGTGAGGATTGTATTGTGATAATGTCTGTATCTTCCCTTGCTTATTCAATTTTCTCCATCTAAGAGAGTATTATACCCTATCTGGAAGGCTGTCTCCACATATATATGGAGAAAGGCATGACACTGTTCTGAAATTAGATCTTTTTCTTCCCAAAGTCAAGGCCCGTTGACACAAATTATGAACCCTTTGAAAACAACTGGAGAAAATGCCAGTGAAATGTGTGTCCATGTGTGCATGTGTATGAGAGAGAACTTAATCAAGAAGAGGACTTCCTTTAAAGGGTGAATCCTTTAATGTCCACTAAAACGTTGTGGGGCTGTGGTGAAGACTAGGGGCTGGGAAGTAAACAGACGTGAGTTTGAGCCCCAGCTGTATAGCTTCCTGTTAGGGTGGGGTCTGGGGATAATATTTACCGTTTCTAGGACTCAGCTTTCTGATCTATGTAATGGGGATATCTACATCAAAGGGTTCCTGTGAGGGGAACACAAGTGGTTAAAAGCTCTCCACATTCCATCTGCCAGTGGCCAGAGCCTCTGGCTGCCACCCTCTGCTCCCTCATCTGTGATTGGGGCAGAAGCCAGAAAAGGCGAGAGGGGAATGTGGCTCTCCAAGCATTTCTCAGAAAGGCCCTCCACCTTGACTGCCTCCCCACTCGAGTGTCTCAGCTCACAGCCATGGCAAGGGAGTTGGCAATGTACCCTCTTTTTTGGTATTTACTTCTTGGTTATAAGCAGAATGATGAAACAGATATGTCATAAATGATACAAATTTCCTCAATAAATGTTAGTTGTTTTAATAATAAAAACAATAACAATAAGGTCATCATTTAATTATTATATTGTCATCGTCATTATCAGCGTAAGTATTTTCTTTATAATTGACGTGGGATCCTTTGGAGAGAGGGTGTGGCAACCTCTCAATCTTCCCTGTGACTGAACGTATGGACAGCGGCCTTTGGCCACAGCGACAGGTGTTGGGGATCCCAGCTGCGGACCCTGACTGGGTGGTTAATGAGGTGCAGGGGAAGGGTGCGTCTTCAGTCGGACAAGTGGGCCTGGGTGAGCCTGAGTTCACCTGGCGAGCCTCAGTAGCGGGAGACACAGTCAGTGGGTGGGTAAATGTGTGAGCTGGATTCCTCCCACCGCCACTGCAGAGTGCCCTTACATGCGCTGCTTTCCGGGAAGGCCAGCTGCATGCCTGGACCAAAGGCCCTAGTAGGTGGCCCTCTCCTCAGGCCCTTCTCTGTCTCTCTTTCTCTGGATCTCAGTAAACTCTCCCTCCTCTCATTCTTTCAGGCCTAAGGTGGTAACAATCTACTGTCACTGAACCTAGTACTCTGTAGTAACCCTGCTGTTTTTCTTACACCTTGCCCAAATCTTTGCAAGCAGTCCATTAATAAATGCTCCTTGGACCCAGTCTGACTTTTCCAGCTGCTTCCTGCTAGGAACTTGGCTGGGACAGCATGTCTGTCACTCATTTGGCATTCCATGGTCCAGTCAACTCTAGGACCCCCTTCCCGTCAGAGTACATAGCTGTGCAATTCCATCAGAGAAACTCTAACCCTAGCTCCCCCAACCCTGAACCACGAAGACGAAGCAAATAGCCCTAGGAATGTGTGTCCCTACATACTCTGTCCAGAAAGTCAGAAGACCACATGTTTCCTCTACGTGGACCAGCCTGGCAGAATCAGGAGCCCCTGGGAGAGGAGCAGGTGCCGTCACATGAGAAATGACAGTAGCTTCCCTCGATTTGGAGATACATAGAGCATCTGAAGCAATAATTTTACTAAGAACATAGAAATGTGAACCTTCTACAATCTCAGGATCGCCAAGCCAAGGAAATGCAGTAGAGAGACATTGACGGCTCCTGCTTTGGTGAGTATGAAGCCTCCCATATGGCGACAGAACACTTCATAGCACAGAGCCCCGGTTGCAGTTGTTTTACTTTTAGTGTCTTATTTCAAATGAATTCATTTGAAAATAAATTTGTATTAGGTTTATCCCCATAGCATCTACATTTATTTCAACATACTCATATAGATGGGGAAACATAATTTATTCAGTCTACACATAATATTTGGTTTGTTTGAGGATTCACAGATCTGCTTGGTAATTCTACCCTTCCTCAAGACCCACTAGGACCATAAAGAACTGAGGGTCGCTCCAGAACCCAGCCAGGCACAATGAGAAATAAAGGTTCGTAGTTAACCATGACGGGAGAATCGGAACTTGCTTCCAAAAGTCTGATGACAATTGGGGCAAATGAGAGAGGGTCTTTAATGAGAAACGGGCAGCTGCTCCCTAGGTTCTCTCCCCCCCCACTCCCCCCCAATCTGCCCTGACTCAGTGTGTGTTCTGGGAAATATCAGTTTTGTTCTCTGAGTCTTAAGTTCTTCATATGGCACAGGGTAGATATGATATGAAAGAGAACAGCAGTTTGAAACTCTTTGATTTATAATTTTTGACATTTTTATAAATGCTATGGCCATCTTTCTGGAGAATACGTGCATACACAAGATTTTCCTACTATTCTGGGGCTTCATCATGGACCTTCTGAAGTCATGGTATGTGCCCACCTAGGGGATGGACGCGGAGGTCGCCCAGGCCAGACGGTGTAGGTTTGGGGAGTCAGGATTGCATGGCCATGGAGCTCTGGCAATTTCACTTTTATTCCCAGCACCTCCTTTGCAGGGATTTAATAGGAACCAGTTCCAGGGAGGCATCTGGAAAGAATGTAGCATGACCTCCAGCTGTGTTCAGTTTCAGTTTGTTCCAACTGGTGACCCTTCAGTGCTCCTTTTCTTCCCCGACCCAGACATGCTCTGTCTCCCTGGCTGCCCTGCACCTTCCTTGGCCTTGGAACGAAGGTGCCAAAGGCCAGGCGACTCCGCCCTGAGAACCTCATAGCACTGCTGCACACTAAACTGATCCTTCAGCCAGCCCTGAGAAGTTCATTTCTTCCCTCTTGATTTGAGTCCCACCCCAAAGTCATCTTCATACCCTGGGGAAAGTATTCTTACCGGCATCAGCCAACCAACATTGTCAGCCGTTCAGGAATGGGTTCGAGTCAGAGAAAGAAAGCCCGCCCTAGTCACGCCGAGGGCTCCAGCTGCTGGCTTCCAGGCCAGCTGCGGGACCACGTGGCCAACATCGTGGGAGGGAGGGATGTGGGGATGAGACGAGCGTCCTTTCTTAACCCAAGGCCCACCCTTTCGGGTTTACAGCAGTCCCTTGTCATGGAACTTGAATGTCATGTCTTAGAATCACTTTGGCCCTTCTGCCATCACTGCCATCTAAATCTGTGCTGGCCAGTGCTGGAGCCACTAGACACCTGCGACTATTTAAATTTAAGTTAATAATGATTAAATGCAATTGAAAATCCAGTTCCTCAGTTGCTCTTGTCACATTTCAAGTGCTGAATGGCCATATTTCTCTAGTGGCTGTCAGACTGGACAGCACAGATAAGGAACATGTCCTTGATCTCAGAAGGTTCTATTCAACAGCAATGATTTCCATGTACGTTCAGCAAATACCCACTCTGAGCCAGCACCGGGCTGAGTTTTGAAGATACAAACTGTCTAAGCCCCTGCTCTCGAGGCGCTCATGGCGGCAGAGGAGGGAGGCAAGCGGGAGGTGATCCAAGCAGAGGCAGCAGCATGCACGAAGGAACACACACAGGAGAGCTTTGCAAGCTCAGAGAATGGGGAACGTTCCCGGTTGTTTATATGGAGAGTATATGGGTTTAGTGTGTGTGTGTGGGGGGGGCGCAGTGACTAAGAAAACCAAGGTTGCGTGGTAGACCGGGATCAGATTTTGATGGGATCTTTTGTGCTGTTCATATTTGGTGGCTGTTTAAGTGTTTTTATATAATTCTTCCACACCTTGCTCTTTAATTTTGATTTCCTCAAATCTCACTTCTTAAAGTTGAATGCCATTTTCCCCCATTTCTGTCAGAATCTTGTTATAGAGACTTATTCCAGAATTTAGAATCCTGAGCTCCTGTTCCCTGTGGTGGGCTTGTGCTTCTTCTGGACGCTTCCCCTTCGGTTATCATGACACACGACATCCTCACAGGGTATGACGCCTGGGAGATGTGATGCATGGTGGGTATTTGTGTTTCACTAAGCAGTTGGAAGCTCAGAGGTATGGCCTAAATTGACAATGAGAATGATCACCATAGGCAAGAATCATAGGGTATTGCTCAAAGGGAAGCTAGCTGGTGACATGCAAGAGTATGAAGAAAAGCCAGTGGAAGGGACAGTGGAAAAAAGGGACTCTGAGAGTAGAGTATTCTACAGGAGGGATTTCAGCCGCTCTTCATTTCAAAGACTGGGCACTTCCTGCCAAACCACAGAAATCCCTCCCTTGGAGCTTGAGATCATTTTCTGCAAACCTGTCCTGCAGGTATCACAATGATCATTGAAGATTTAACACCACAAAACCATGGTGGCCTTCAAAAACATATGTATTGACCATCTGCTAAGGGCAGAGGGTCGGGCTCTCACCGCCTTCAACAGAGACTGACCTCGTGGGTCTGCAGTGAGGAAAGAACTCTTGTTCTCATCAGGACCCTAACTTTGCAATAGCCACTATGCATTCCAGAGCCTTTCCACAGCTGTCAACTCCTCAAGTTCTCAAAATATCCCTGCTTCATAGATAAGATCAGGGTGGTTATCCCAGTTTTACAGATAGCAAAATTAAGGTCCAGAGAAATGAACTCACTTTCTGGTATCACATGTAACTACAGAGCTAGAGCCAGGTCTCTTATTTCAAATCTAAGCTTTGAAATATGTTCTCAGAAGGCACGTTATGTAACACGGCAGATTTCCCTAAAATCAATCTTCTCTAACACACTGGGTTGAAACATCCAATCTGAGGCAAAAAAAAAGTACCAAGTGATCTTTGATTATTGCCCTTGGTTAAAATAGACAGTACGCTTAGAGTGATTCAAAGCCCTACACACTTCTCTTCAAGATCAGTAGAAGGTGGAAGCTGATTTCTTTTGAAGTCTATCGAGATTAAAATGCTCTGGTGACCAAAGCCATACATAGCCTTGGGGTTCCAGTAAAGGTGGAGAGTTTGAAATGTTCTTTAAAAAAAGTGGTAAGTAAAACATATATAGAGTTTTGCTCATCATTTCAGAGGAACAGGAGTGTTGGTGGAAAAATCACAGTGGTCAACGATGAGCTGGTGCTGCTGGGCAAACATTACTTAAAGAAGTCTGCTTTGAGCCTTCATTACATTGCAACTCCATAATTGCAGATAAACCCCAGCACATGTTCTTTAAATTAATGGAAAATGAGATAACACTCACAATCATGAGATTTAACCAACCGTACAATGAAGCATACATTTGTTTTCGATTATAGTTAAAATTAATTCAACTGAACACAGTTTAAGTGGTAATTGCATATTTTACAAATTGCTAATTATCCCAGAAATAAAAATTTGCCTCTAATGGGTACATGCTCTGCTTCCTCATTACGATCCTAGCCGTCCCTTAGTTCATCTGCACGTTTCTACTTCTGTCCAAAGCCCACACATGAGCCACTCCCTGCATACTTAATGTGGGAAGTGGTATGGTCATTTGAGTGTGGTTTTATACTCTCTTCCAGTAATGCTTCCCAGGGACAATTCTGCAATAGGAGAGTGGTTATTTGTCATTTCCTATCAGATGAGGCCTAGGATAGACTGTAGAGTAGATTAAGAGGGGCTTAGTTCAGCCATCTTGGCTACAGGGATTTCGTTTCACTTTGAAGTTAGTCATTGACCGCTACCCAAACTTCTAGGACACCAATCTATGTTTAATGGGTGGTTGTAGGACTAGAATAGCCACAGCATTCTGATCCAAGCAAATATGTCTGGGGGCACACACAGCTTGACACTTTATTTTCAATGTTCTGAATCAGGGAAAAATCTTCAGCCTAACAATGCAGTCTCTCCTTTAATCTCCCAATACTTTTCTTTACTGTGTTTCTCATCTTTATGACCTCCTTTCTTCCATGCTTCTTTTTTCATCTGTCTTATCCTTTCTCTTTATCTGTCTTGAAACAGAATTTCAGGGCAAGTAATAGAACTTTTCGTTAAGATCTCTATCATTAGAGATCTACGTGGGGTAGTTCTGAGCTGGATCATTTCCTGACTTACCAACTCAATTGTTTGTCAGTCCACTAGTAAAGGTCTGTACCTCTGGGTCTCGAAAATGCTGGGCAGATAATTATTCCCCATATTTACTTGGAGTTGAGAGTAAGATTATGGGGGCTATGCCCAGAGAGAGGAGAGTGGGCTTGATAGAGAAAGACGGACAGTACATCCCAATTTTATCAGTCAAATCTTTGAAAATACTTCACCCTTGCTGCCAGTGGTGCTTTCCAAAGGGAATAGGTACAACAGCAATAAATGCCTGCTAAACAAACAAATGGAAATGAAGTAGTTGGAAGAACAGATGACAGAAAGACGGCTGTGCTCCTAACCAAAATGAATGTTCTCTCTGGGAGCCATGACAATGCTTGGGCAATTGTCAAGTGCGGAGACACATTTCAAAAGGCAAAAACTGTCACTTTTCAGTCTCCATAGCATCTGAAAGAAATCCTCCCTCCCTCATAGGTTGGTACCATACCAAAAAGAATGGTGGTAGAAGGCTTGGGTGGAAGGGGTGCAGGCTTATAGCCAGCCAGCCGCAGAGTGACTGTGGGAGCTGGCACAATTCCTCCCCACTCTCTGGGTCTTAGTTTTCCTCTTTGAAATTGATTATGTGAAATATCCCTCTGAGCTCCGACAATTGTGATTTTATGAAATTAAAGCTCAAATTTTAAAAGTATTTTCATGATAGATGTTATGGTCAGGTTCATGTGTCAACTTGGCCAGGTGGTGGTGCCCAGTTGTCTGGTCAGACAAGCACTGGCCTGTCTATTGCTGTGAGGTCATTTCATGGACTTAAATCATGATCACATTGGCTGCATCCACAGCTGATTACATTTGCAGTCAGCTAAAGGGAGTGTCTTCTGCAATGAGTGATACTCAATCTAATCACCAGAAGGCTTTTAAGGAGGACTCAGAAGAGACAGTCACTCTTCCTGCTTCAGCCAGCCAGCCTCTCCTGAGAGTTCATTGAGGAAATTCATTGCAGCTGCCAGTTTGCAGCCTGCCCTACAGATCTTGGGCTCTACATTCCCATGGTCACATGAGACACTTTTATAAATTTTATATTTACAGATATCTCCTGCTGTCTCTGTTTCTCTAGAGAACCCTAACTAATACAACTGACATGGTCCAATAATCCAGTTTCATCCATAGTAGTGAGTGATCTGTTAGAAGAGTCATTCAAGTGGATACATACTTATTCGAAAATATGTAAAAAAGATCCAGATCTCAAAGACAAGGTTAGGAGAGACACATTTAACCTTCTGTCCACTGCAAAGGTCTCAGATTCCATGGCAGATCTGCCTAGCCACAGTTCGCTCCTACCCTGTGCCTTCTCATAGCACTCGTTCAGGCCTTGACACCTTTAAAGGGAATGAAGCAACCCCATAGAAAATCCTAAAATGGCTATAAATTGGCTGCCACCAAGGCAAGCTGGTGCTAGAGGGAGTGAATCTTAACTGCATCTGTACCCTCCCCATTTACACACCAAACCACGCCACTACCACTGGGGCACCTCACTCAGTAACCTCTCTCCTAAAATTTCAACCTCCAAGTTGTTTGACCCACTGGAGTTTCATTTAGTCCTAATTTGAGCCAGACTAGACCCATTAGGTAGAGTCTAGTTTGGACTGACGAATTTGGCTCATCCCAAACAATTGTTTCAGTCTTCTCTCCCACTGGCCCCCAGTATGGACTCAGAGTTCCCACCAAACCCAACACTTGTTAGATTAGTGTTCTATTGCTGTGGAACAAATCGCCACAAACTTGGTGGCTTTGAGAAGCTCCCACTTACCATCTTACAGTTTCTTCACGTCAGGGGTCTGGGCTTGGCTGGGGCTTCTGCTCAGCCTCTTGCAAGGCTGTTGTCCCCATGTCACACAGGCTACATGTCTGTCTGGAGCCAGTGTCCTTGTTCAGGCTCACACAGCTGTGGGTAAACTTCAGTTCCTTGCAGATGTAGGACTGAGGTCCCACGTTCTTGTTGGCAGTCAGCTGGGAAAGGCTCTTATCTTCTAGAGGCCCACATAGTTCCTTACTAAGTGGAATTTTCATGACAGCATTCTTCTTCAGAGCCACCGGGAGAACCTCTCTCTTCATTCTGCCAAGATGGAGTCAGGCATGAGATGATGTAATCCTGGGAGTGACTCTCCTTCACCTTCACCATAAAACATTCAAGGGGAGGGGATTACGCAGGGGTGTGACTCACCGGATCCCTTTATAACCCTGCTGACCCCATTCGTCATTCTCAGGGCATTTTTTTTCCTCTCTAGACTGGACTTTTCCTGCCTGGTGAGCACTTTTCCCTTGCCCTGTCCATCCCCCAAACCATCACCTTCACAGGAGACTTCTTTAACTCCCCCACCATCCCTGCTGGGCTTCCATCACACATGATCCCCTAAGGCGCTTGCTTTGGAGCACATTACATTCCTGTTTGCAAGGTCTTCTCCCCAGCATGCAGAGATCTTCTCAAAAGCAGGTAATGGATAATATTTAGTTGTTATCCCCTTCCCACCCCCACCTGCCCCCACAGCACCCAGTATGATGTTTCCAGATAGGCGGTAGCTGGCAATTGCTAGTGGAATTCACTAAATTATACCAGAGCCTAGAATTACAGACTCTGCAAGTTGGAACAGAGCTTCGAGGTCATCTAGACCAAACTCTTCCCTTATTGCTCTTGGCTGCAGGCCCCTGGCAGCCTTCATGTTTGTATGTCCCATCTGCTATCAAGCATTTTTATGACACTTATTTCCTCATTATAGTCCCTATTGTGCTTTATTTATATATCTGGGAGGCATATGAGAGTTGGAAATTCTCCTTTTCCTTGCAATCTTTCCTTCCCCAAAGCCCCAAGCACCCGAGTCCCTGTGCCCATGACAGGACCCCAGGGCTCCTGTGGCAGCATTACTCTGTGTCTCAGTGTCCCCCCTGCGCCTCCATCATCAATCTCAGGCTTCCTGTCCTGACATTCAAGAACTCCTTACACTTTGAGTCTGTCTTTATCACCTCCCTGATTTTCCCTGCGTCTCCCTCCCTAGCTCCCACTCCAAATTCTGGGCACTGCTCCAAGTTTCTCCATATTCTTGGAACCTTTGCCGCCATCCTACTCTGCCCCCACCTCCCCCATCATCTATCAAGACTTTCCCCATTTCTCTTATCTTCTCCAGCCCTAAAAATATTTGAAGGGACTCTCCTTTGACACCATAAGCAGACGTCTATTTAATGTTCCATTAGCAGATGTGGGCCCGTGGCTGTACCAGCATTGAAATATAGGACAGATGTGAGAACACCTTGATCTTCAGAACACACTGGAAATCATCGGCAGCTTCCACTGTCGGACGCGCTGCTGTGGGAAGGAAGCTTAAAATGGAACAGAATTAAATTGTCTTCTTTGCCCATGTGACTGACGACCCCAAGAAAGATAGTGCTAACGCGGGGCTTGATCTAGCACCCTAATGGGTCTTTCGTCATTTCAGGTAGAGGGCAGGCTGGGCAATGGGTGCATTTTTCACATTACCTCTCAGGGTTGCCAGCTTGTATGATTTTGGATGAAGTACGTAACCTCACAGATAATCACGTACCTCATCTTTAAATGGAGTTGAGCCTAACAATACCACCTAACAGTGTCAGTTAGATAAATTAATATATGTAAAAAAAATAGATAACAAATTATAAAATGCATGTAAACAACATTTGTAGTATTGCACAGCAGCCTTTCTGGCCACAGCTGTGTCTGATTTTCAGTTGGAATTGACTGCAGGAGAACCACCTCATTCCCTCAGGAACAAGCCCTCCTCATCTCTAAAATTGGAGTTGTAAATCCCTGACTTGCCTATCTCAAAAAGCTGTTTGGAAGATAGCATCAGAAAAGAGATATGGACATTTTAACTATGAAATGTGTGAAAATAAAGGTATCCTTTTCATTTTAGTTGGCAACATCGCCATCTCAGAAGGAAATAACGTGAGTTGTCTCAATGCTTGCTTTGTTTTCTTTAGGTGGGATGCTCTGCTCCTCTATGGGCCAGGTGGTTAGTCCCTTACAAAACGAGCAAAAAAGTTAGCAAGTGGCAGAGCAAGGATTTGAACTCAGGTAATCTGGCTCAAGCCTGTGTACTTCGTTAACCACTACACTAAACTTTCTCTCAAGAAAGAAGAGAAAGAGATCAGTGGGAAAATGGTCATGAAATGATCACAAAAAGCTATATCAAACTCTACCACCACTGAAGACCCTACGAAGTCACAGATTAAATACAACTAACATACTAACAACCATCCCACCTCACTCAAAAATATGCACATGTCAGGTTCCAGGCAGACCTCTCGTCCACTCCCCAGGCTGCTGACCTCGGCCATGGGTCTGCCCACGATTGCATTTAATGCATATACCTCCGAAGGGACACAGGGCCTGCCTTGGCCTCCACCTGGGGAAACCCAGCCAGAGGTTTATTTTAGGCTGTTTAGGAGCAGTTGCAATGTGGCTTTGTCTAATAGCAGGGAAGGTTGGGAAATTTCTGAACACAGTCTCCAGTCTGAGACTTGCAAGGCCCAACTTTCACAAATGACTTCCCACCATCCTTTGTACCTGCTAGGCAGGTACAATTGAAAGTAGAATTACTTTCATTTCTATAAAAATAAGCATCTTTACATAATGCTGATTACATGAGCAATGTGCAATTTTGAGACAGATCTGAAGAAGCAAAACACTTAGGTAAAATTCTCAAAATTGCTAAATGTAAACCTTGATTTCTAACATTGTTAGCTCTTCTTTTTCCCTGACAATTCTTCCTGAATTGAATATTTCCATCTGTTTTAGTCTGCTAACGCTGTCAGAAATGCAATATACCAGAAATGGGTTGGCTTTTATAAAGGGGATTCATTAAATTATAAGTTTACAGTTCTAAGGCCATAAAAAATGTCCAAACTAAGGCATCCAGAGCAAAGATACGTTAACGCTGAGGAAAAGGCCAGTGGTGTTTGGGGTTTCTCTGCCACATGGGAAGGCACATGGCAAAGTCTGCTGGCTTTCTCTCCTGGCTTCTGGCTTCAGCTTCCCCAGGGGTGTTTTCTTTCCACATCTCCAAATGCCTCTGTCTGTGCCAGCTCTGAGCTTTTTCCAAAATGATTCCCTCTTAAAGGACTCTAGTAAGTACATTAAGACTTGAATGGGTGGAGACACATCTCCATGGAAACAGCTTCAAATGCTCCACCCTAAACAGCAGATTTACCCCACAAGACTGGATTAGGAAAAGGAACATGATTTGTCAGGGGTACCTAATGGTTTCAAACCAGCACATCATCTTTAGTCACAAACCAGGCATTTTAAACTCATTTTATTGATTTTTAACATCTGAATCCTTTTCAGAGTTCTAACACTTCAGTGCAATTTGATGTGGGAGCCTCTTAGAGCTGACTTTCTTTTTTCTTCAATCTAGTAATTCAGTGAGTTTGTGTTCAGTATTCGCAGATTAGAATTATCATAGAAAACACACAATCTATCTCTCCTGGTTTCTAGATGAATCTTCACTTGGTAGTCACACAGTAGGAAGATAAGGCATAAACAACATTGCAGGATGCCTGTGGTTTGCCCAAATAGACACATGTTTTTTTCCTCCAACCTAATTTTCCTAACCTCTAAAGGCAATGGCTATTTTACAAACAGTTTAAATCAAATTCTCAGAATTCATCAATTATCTACAATATGTCTGATTCATGCTAGTCCTTTTTTGCCTTTGCATTTTTGTTCTTACTCTTTTTAGTTTACTTTTAAAATTGCATTAAATTAGACTAGTTTTTCAGGTGCTTGGTCCCAACACCATTCACCTCCCTTTTCCACACCCATTCTGTCCCCTTCACTGTGCCCCAGAATTAGTTTAGGGTACAATTGGCTAATTTGGAAATTTCAGCTACTAGTACATGAGTCCTGAAAAATTATACGTCAGAGTCTTCTCAGTTCTCTTAAAATAAAACAAAATTGAAGATAAAGCTAAAAATAAAACAAATATGGCAATTCTCAATTAGCATAAATTTAAGGATTAATTGAAAGTTTCCCCTAACTTGGATGCTTTACATCTTGTAATTTGAAAGGCGTTTCACCCAGTGAAACCAAAGGTCTGGGTCTGTGGTCCTGAGCTCAGAGGCGGGAGACAGATACACATAGCCTGTTCAGTACTTGGGAACTTTTGTTTTCTGTTTCTGTATAACACTTTACCACAAACTTAGTGGTGAAAACAATACAAACTTATTATCTCTCTGTCTCTGCAGGTCAGAAGGCCCAGCAAGTATGACTGGGTTCTCTATTAGCATCTCCCAAGGCCAAAGTCAAGGTACCAACCAGGCTGGGCGCTCCTTTAGAGGTTCTGGGAGAGAATCATTCAGGTTATTAGATTAATTCAGTTTCATGTAGTTGTGGGATTAGGGTCCCCTTTCCTTGCATGCTGCCAGCCAGGAGTTGCTGTTGATTCCTAGAGGGCCCCCGTCCTTCCTTACCCTTTCTCCATGGGGAGCCCTTCCTTCACCTTTGTAGAGGCAGCGGCATGTCACGCCCGCACACTTCAGATCTCTCTGGTTCCTCCTTCTGCCTCCAAATGGAAAAAGCTTTCTGTTTTTAAGGATGCATATGATCAAACAGGCCCACCCAGATAGTCTGTTTTAACTTGCGAAAGCTGTTGGAATGCAATACACCAGCGATGGACTGGCTTTTATGAAGGGGATTTATTTCCGTGTGCCTCAGAAGAAAGGCAGCTAGCTTTCACCTGGGTTCCTCTGTCACAGTGGCATCTGCTGGGCATTACTTCCAGCTTCTGGGTTCCAACAGCTTTCTCCAGGGCATTTCCTTTCTGTATCTCCAAACATCTGGGTCTGTGTTGACTCTGAGCTCAGTTGTGCTGGGCTGCACTGAGCTGTGGTGAGCTGTGCTAAGCTGCTTCTCTCTCTTCTGACTGACTCTTTTTAAGCCTCCAACTAATTAAGTTAAACAGCACTCATTGCAGATGATGCTCCCCTTAGCCAATCAGGGATGTAGTCAGTCATAGATGAGCCTCACTGATGATTTAAGGTCACAGTAACAGAACAACTGGGCATCATCATCTGGCCAGCTTGGCACCTGAACCTGACCACTGCATTATCTGAAGGCCAATTCTTTCATAAGACATAACAAAGCACAAGAGGGATGACTCAGCATATTTTACTTACAGGCTGGCAGATTAGGTCAGGTCATCTTTGGGGGGGTGCCACTTGAAAAATTACACCTATCCCAGTTGGACACACACTGCCCCAGGGAATGGAGAAACTTCAGAAACTAAGAGACTGGGCATAGAAGAGGACATCTCCTGAGAATAAGAAGTAGTCTCTGATAAACAAATGAGACAATTTTAAACCGCATTGATAAATTCTCTGAAATTGCTGCTAGAGTGAAACTCCAGAAAAGGCAAGTTGATCTAATGAGAACAGAAAGAAAAGAGGGGAAAAATAAACAAAGTTTTGTTAGAAAGGATCCAAAAATACCAGACCTGGACTTAAATACACCAGCATAAAAAGCATGAAACAAATGAAAAGGATGAACTATGAAGGGAAAACGTGCAAGTGAATAATCAGTGAGGGGCAGAGAGTGCAGGGACCAGGGAGGCAACGAGCGCAGAACAGAGAGTCCTGAATGAGAATTCCCAGACGACAGAAAACACGAAAATAAACAAATACCCAGCTCGTAGCCAGGAAGCTGCTTCAAGGCTGAGAATTTCCAAGACTTAGAAAATGGGGGTGGTGGGGAGGGAGGTGGAGCAAAGACATTTCACTGCATATCTATGTAGCAGATTGCAAGGAGAGAGTCCTCAACTAGCCATCAGTAGCTCAGCCCCGTGTCCTTTCTAGCACACCAGAGTCCTTTCAAGGACAAAGCTTATGCTATTTGATAAGCAACAACTGAAAAGTATGTTTGCCCAACTTTTGAAACTCTTGCAAAGATATTCTTATATTCATGATTTGAGAAATCTGAGGATAAAATTTTATCTTACTTCAACTTTCCAAGGCTCTTAAATTACAGTGATTTCTGGGTGGGTGGGTTCTTATAATTTTATCAAACAAAAAAGTGTTTTATTTTAAAATAACTCTATATGGTAAATAAATGTTTATTGCCCATCAAATGTAATGATGCATGAAACATGGATAACGGTGAAGAGATTTGGGCTCTAGTTCTACTCTATAAATAACTAGCTATTTTAAAATGCCTCAGATCTTCCATTTTCCAGGCCTCAGCTCTCATCAGTGAACTGGAGACGTCTGAGTAGATTGCTACGCTCTCCCTTTCATCTCACACACCGTGAGTCTAGGAATGGAAGTGCCCCTTGTGTGGTTGCTGGGCTGTGTACTGCACACGTCCAGGACTGCTGCTCTCAATGCAGTCCAGGTGAACGTGTCCCCACCTGGAGTTGTGCAGTATGAAACCTGCAGTGTTATATGTGGTGGCCCTGCATTGAGCAGAAATGCACGTCAAAAGGAGCATTATAATTTATGGAGTATAGTGTCAATCCATCCATCCCAATATAGCATTAGCTCACATTTGGCTACAAGCCTCCAAAAAGCTCTCCTGTTGGCGGAGAAGAATGGAAGCTACTCTTCTGCCCTGGTCAAGAAGAGCCCACTTTGCTCTTCAGATGCCATCTTACCATGGTGGGAATCTTGCTGGCTAACTGTCCACGCCGCAGTCAGTGCCACGGGAATGAGCCCAGCAACGTTGGAGAAAGGAGAATGCAATGATGAGCTCAGATGTCTAAACATAGATGGAAGAGGAGCCAAAAATTGAGAAGATTACACGGGGAGCAGTCCAGTGGAAAGGCTGCATATCCTTTCGGCCTGGTGACAAAAATGAGAATTAAAAATACTCAAAATTAATCCAGCCAATTTTATGAAGAATAATATTGTGTAACTGAAAAGAGCTTGGTGAAAGGCTTATCCCCACACGCGCATGTGCTTCAGTCTCTTATATTTCAATTCTGTCTCTTATAAGTCAATTCTTATATTGACTCACACTGTTTTGGGTGACAATCTATGAGACAGATCCTTTTTAGATTCTGAGCTTGCCTCGGGCAGTCAGTGGGGCAGTGTGAGATGTCTGCGGCCTCTGTTCCAAGACAAGTAGGGATGTGAAATGAGAAGGTTAGGAACAGAAAGAGAGAATGAAGAGGGAGAGAGGGAAAGAGAAGTAAAGGGGGAGAGAGAGAGAGAAAGTAAACTATTCAAGATCTTTTGCAGCTTTAATTCTTATTTTGTCAATATTCCCTACCTTTAGAAGAGGTCATCTAACAGAAGAGGCTATGGACTGTAAAGCTGGGGCGTCAGGGCCCCAAGGGGTGAATCAGCTGCGCAGAAGGAAGAAGACGTTGCCTGGGCTAGGGCAAAAACAGCACTTCCAGGGCTCTTTGACTGAGGCTGTAGGACAGTGATCAGAAATTAACTGAATTTTATAAATTCTTCTTTTACATTTCTCAGAATTTCTGGGAGAATGAATCATTTGTTCATTTTTTGCTTATTTTCAAAAACCATCATTCAAAAAATGCCTGTTTTTTAAAATACACATATTACCAGCTAGATGCTGGGAATGGCAATAGCCTTAAACATAGAACTACTCAGTTCATAGAAGATTGAAACGAAGGATGACATTTCGGGGTTTCTGAGGAACGTGTATACGTGAGGCACGCTGCCTGAAGTCCACCGCGGACACTGGTTTTGACTGCTCTTCCCCTCACGGACACATATCCCCATGAAAACGAGATGAGCCAACATCACAGCTTCTAGTACAGCTGGTCACCAACAGCTACAGGGCACAAATCACGACACCTGGCTCCACTCCGAGCATGGAAAGGGCTTGGCCCACCCCAAGTGCTCAAGAAGTTTACCCCATCGCCTCACTGACTTGTGTGCGTTTTAGTCGCCCGATTCCTCTAATCACATTGAGTCCCCTTCCGCATGCATCACAGTCGCTTTAAGACCCTGAGCCCGTATTCTGGAGACACACACGGACATCCCCCAGCAGAGCCCATTTCCCCGGGGCCGCCCCTCGCTGCTTCAGCCACCAGGACCTGCGGCATCAGAGA
>PVIY010050178.1:0-16336 GCA_004026745.1 Myrmecophaga tridactyla
AGACCCCAGCTCCCTGGATTTGCCAATCAAGAGCTGGAGTTGGTATGCGACTCTGTTTCCCCAGGCTCTATGTGCTCCCTTTTCTTGGGGCCCAGCCTTTTTCCAGTATTTTGTGCTGTTCAACTAAAAAAAACCATTTTCCTATCAGCCCCACCTCCTCTCTGCCAGGGCAAAGACTCCCAGTTCCTTTAGTATGTACTCCAGGTTTATCTGTGGTTTGGGGCCTCTTTTCAGCAGCCCAGATTTTTTCTTTAATTCCACAACTGTAGCTTGGTTGAGCTGCTTTCCTTGCCCTTAATAGGGTCTGTGTCTTTTTCCCTGCCATGCCCGTTGGAGAGGGGCACCAGCCTCTGGGGCTTGAGAGACTTACAGTTCTGTGTGGGATCTCAGCCGTTCCACCCATTCCAGACTGGTGTACGATGTGTGTCCAGTCACTGAAATTCTCCAAACAGTTGTTCCCTATAGTTCTTGACTATTTACCAGCTGCCTTGGAGAACAAACTAAATCCCACACCTCACCATACCACCATCTTGCCTTACTCTCAGCTTTTGGAAAGAGAATCTGAGAGGAAATGACCAGTAATTTATCAAAATTCAGTATAATACAAATTTTAAAAATGTTTTTGCATGAGGAAGAACAAAGGAATATCATTACTTCAGGGTGCTGAAAATAGATGGTAATTAATATTTTAAAATTTCAACTTATATGTGAGACTAATGCAAAAAATGTTTATTTGGTACAAAATTTATATTTTGACTAGTGCATTTCTTAATATAACTTATGTAGATAGCTTGATTGAACACCATAAGTACTTGGAATCTTGGGTAGGACATGAGATTTTGTTGGTTTGTCCAGAGTGATGCCCCTATGAATCCCAGAGTGATTCGATCAGTGAGTAGAAAAGTATTTGCAAAGTCCCCTTTGGAGAATGGTGAGAACGGGGGAAAACTCAATTTCCCCAAGTTGAATTCTTGATATTCTCACAAGCAGTGTGGACAACCAAAGCTATAGGCTGAGTCCCCAGTCTTGGGCTTTGTTCATATGAAACTTAACCCCACAAAGGATAGGTCAAGCCTACTTAAAATTAGGCCTAAGAGTCACCCCCAAGAGAGCCTCTTTTCTTGCTCAGACGTGGCCTCTCTCTCCAGCCAACACAACAAGCAAACTCACCACCCTCCCCCTGTCTATGTGGGACATGACTCCCACGGGTATGGACCTTCCTGGCAACATGGGACAGAAATCCTAGAATGAGCTCCTAGAATGAGCTAAGACTTAGCATCAAGAGATTGAGAAAAACCCTAGAATGAACTGAGACTCAGCATCAAGGTATTGAGAAAACCTTCTTGACCAAAAGGGGGAAGAGGGAAATGAGACAAAGTATCAATGGTTGAGAGAGTCCAAACAGAGTCGAGAGGTTATCCTGGAGGTTATTCTTACACATTAAGTAGATATCACCTTGTTATTCAAGATGTAATGGAGAGCCTGGAGGGAACTGCCTGAAAATGTAGAGCTGTGTTCCAGTAGCCATGTTTCTTGATGATGATTGAATAATGATACAGCTTTCACAATGTGACTGTGTGATTGTGAAAAACTTGTGTCTGATGCTCCTTTTATCTACCTTATCAACAGATGAGTAGAACATATGGAATAAAAATAAATAATAGGGGGAACAAATGTTAAAATAAATTTAGTTTGAAATGTTAGTGATCAATGAAAGTAAGGGGTAAGGGATATGGTATGTATAATTTTTTTTTCTGTTTTCGTTTTATTTATTTTTCTGTTGTCTTTTTATTTCTTTCTCTGAATTGATGCAAACGTTCTAAGAAATGAATATGCAACTATGTGATGATATTGTGAATTACTGATTATATATGTAGAATGGAATGATCATATGTTAATGTTTTTGTTCATTGTTGTTAATTTTTTTAATTAATAAGTAAATAAATTTTTAAAATTCAGTATAATAAATTTTTACTAAGCACCTGCCATGAGTAAATAACACAAATCCATTCCAGATAATCATAAAAGTCTATTCCCCAAATACCCCAAACCATCATTATAAATAAGGACAAAATTGGAAAACTCATACTTCCTAATTTCAAAACTTACTACAAAGCTACAAAAATCAAAACAATGTGCTGCTGGCACAAGGAGAGACATATAAACTAATGGAATAAAACTGATAGTTCAGCAATGCACCCATAAATCTATGGCCAACTGATTTTCAAAAAGGGTGACAATGGAGAAATGATCACCTCTTCTACAAATACTGCTGGGAAAATAAGATATCCACGTGCAAAAGAATTAAATTCCTCCCCATCTCACACCACATACAAAAATTAACTCAAATTTGATCAGTGGCCTATATAAAAGAGTTAAAATCATATAGATATTAGAAGAAAACACAAGCACAATTTTTCAGGACCTTGTAATAGGCAATAGATTCTTAGATATGATACTAAATGCATGAATAACAAAAGAAAAAATTAGATAAACTAGACTTCATTAAAATTAAAACTTTTCACAACAAAGGACATTTGCAAGAAATTGAAAAGAGAACATACAGAATAGGGAAAATTTGCAAGTCATAATTCTGACAAGGGCTTAATACCCAAATGTATTAGTTAGGGTTCTCTAGAGAAACAGAATCAACCAGAGACACTCACAAGTATAAAATTTATAAAAGTACCTCACATAACCATGGGAACACAGAGTCCAAAAACCGCAGGGCAGGCTCTGAAGCTGACGATTCTGATGGAGGGTCTGAACAAACTCCACAAGTGAAGCTCGCCAGCCGAAGCAGGAAGAGAGCCTGTCTCTTCTGAATCCTCCTTAAAAGGCTTCCAGTGATTAGATTAAGCATCATTCATTGCAGAAGACACTCCCCTTGACTGATTACAAATGAAATCAGCTGTGGATGCAGCTGACGTGCTCATGATTTAATTTTATGAAATGTCCTCATCGCAACAGACAGGCCAGCACTTGCCCAACCAGACAAACAGGTGCCACCAGTTGGCCAAGTTGACACAATGAACCTGACCATGACAGTCCACCCCTTGTCAACTTGGCAGCTATACTTATCACCTTAAACCATACCTAATTTCTAAATAAAAAAACAATAAAATGCACAATTTTTTCTTTCACCTAACAATACTCAACTCTCCTTCATATAACTGGAAACACATTAAATCTCTCCAGAATAGGGCGCAAGTCCTTGGATAATACTTATTCTTAAACTTGATATCTTACAGCTTAAATAGTATAACATGAACAAACAGCATTACAGTCTTTGTTTCTGAAACTGATCACGTGGTCTTAGTTCATATTTATCATTACGTTCTTCCACTACCCATTCCATGTTTCCTTTACCCTCAGCTGGCCATGGTTCTTTGCCTGGTGGGGTGGCCCAAACCTTCATTCCTGAAGTTTCACAGCCCCATTGGTAGTCCTGCCTGGATTAAGTTGTTGCAGTTTTCCATTGATTTTAATCACAGGGCATGGTAGTATTAAGAGGTGCCCTAGGGGATCTGCTATATTCCAAGAAAACTCTTCTTTACCTCCATTGTGTAGTTGCAATCCTATTTGCCCCTGATAGGCAGAGTCAATCACGCCAGCCAATAATGTAATCCCCTTCTTGGCTTGTTGATCTAAGGGCATGAGTAGCCCAAAGTGACCAGGTGACAGTCTTAGATTCCAGTTCAATGGAATCATTGTTTCTCCTGGTGGAAGTACTCCTCCTTTTGGAACTGTTCTAGTTTGCTAGCTGCCAGAATGCAATATACCAGAAATGGAATGGCTTTTTAAAAAGAGGAATTTAATAAGTTGCTAGTTTACAGTTCTAAGGCTGAGAAAATGTCTCAATTAAAACAAGTCTATAGAAATGTCCAATCAAAAGCATCCAGGGAAAGATACCTTAGTTCAAGAAGGCCGATGAAGTTCAGGGTTTCTCTTTCATCCAAGAAGGCACATGGTGAACACAGTCATGGCTTCTCCCTCAGCTGGAAGGGCGCATGACAAGCACAGCATCATCTGCTAGCTTTCTCTCCTGGCTTTCGGCTTCACGAAGCTTGCCAGGAGGTGTTTTCCTTCTTCATCTCCAAACCCCTGGCTGATGGACTCTCTGCTTCATGGTGCTGCAGCATTCTCTGCTCTCTCTGAATCTCCTTCATTCTCCAAAATGTATCCTCTTTTATAGGACTTCAGAAACTAATCAAGACCCACCCAAATGGGTGGAGACACATCTCCCCTAATCCAGATTAGGAGATTGGGTTACATCTCCAGGGAGATGATCTAATTACATACAGTATTGAATAGGGATTATTCTGCCTTTATGAAATGGGATTTAGATTAAAACATGGCTTTTCTAGGGGACATATATCCTTTCAAACCAGCACAGGAACTAAAACCTGTAGACCAGCAGAGCTCAGGGTTGCAGGGACAGGAAGCAAAATTTTCTGGGTGAATCACTAGGGGGTAATAGTGAGTGGTACCACTCCCATTTCTACTCCTTGGTTCCTAGACCCATGGATCCTGGCTATGGGATAAACAGCACCATACAGTGGATGCTGATTCAGAGCATATACAGCTTCCTGGAGAATATTAACCCAGCTCTTCAAGGTATTGCCACCTAGCTGGCATGGTAATTGAGTTTTCAAAAGGCCATTCCACCATTCTATCAATCCAGCTGCTTCTGGATGATGGGGAACATGGTAAGACCAGAGAATTCCATGAGCATGTGCCTATTCCTGCACTTCATTTGCTGTGAAGTGTATTCTTTGATCAGAAGCAATGCTTTGTGGAATACCATGATGATGGATAAGGCATTCTATAAGCCCATGGGTGGTAGTCTTGGCAGAAGCATTGCTTGCATGCAGGGAAAGCAAACCCATATCCAGAGTATGTGTCTATTCTAGTTAGAACAAATTGTTGACCCTTCCATGAAGGGAGTGGTCCGATGTAATCAACCTGCCACCAGGTAGCTGGCTGGTCACCTTGGGGAATGGTGCCATATCGGGAGCTGAGTGTGGGTCTCTGCTGCTGGCAGATTGGGCACTCAGCATTGCTGTAGCCAAGTCAACCTTGGTGAGTGGAAGTCCATGTTGCTGAGCCCATGCATAACCTCCATCCCTACCACCATGACCACTTTGTTCATGAGCCCATTGGGCAATGACAGGAGTTGCTGGGGAAAGAGGCTGACTGGTACCCACAGAATGGGTCATCTTATCCACTTGATTATTAAAACCTTCCTCTGCTGAAGTCACCCTCTGGTGCGCATTCACATGGATGCAAATATGTTGATGTTTTTAGCCCACTCAGAAAGGTCTATCCACATACTTCTTCCCCAGATGTCATTGTCACCAATTTTCCAATTATGGTCTTTCCAAGTCCCTGACCATCCAGCCAAACCATTAGCAACAGCCCATGAGTCAGTATACAAACTCACCTCTGGCCAGTTCTCCTTCCAAGCAAAATGAACAACCAGGTGCACTGCTCGAAGTTCTGCCCACTGGGAGGATTTTCCCTCACCACTGTCCTTCAAGGACACCCCAGAAAGGGGTTGTAAAGCTGCAGCTGTCCACTTTTGGGTGGTACCTGCATATCGTGCTGAACTATCTGTAAACCAGTCAGTTTTCCTCAGTCAATTCACTGTAAGGAACTCCCCAAGAGGCCATAGCTCTGGTCTGAAAAAGAAGGTAATGTGGCAGGAGTGGAGACCATGGGCATTTGGGCCACTTCCTCATGTAACTTACTTGTGCCTTCAGGACCTCCTCTGGCCCTATCTCGTATATACCATTTCCATTTTACAATAGAGTGCTGCTGTGCACACCCAACTTTATGGCTTGGTGGGTCAGACAACACCCAGCTCATGATAGGCAACTCAGGTCTCATGGTAACTTGGTGGCCCATGGTTAAGCATTTAGTCTCTACTAAGGCCCAGTAGCAGGCCAAAAGCTGTTTCTCAAAAGGAGAGCAGTTATCTGCAGCAGATGGTAAGGCTTTGCTCCAAAATCCTAAGGGTCTGCGTTGTGATTCTCCTATAGGGGCCTGCCAAAGGCTCCAGACAGCATCTCTATTTGCCACTGACACTTCCAGCACCATTGGATCTGCTGGATCATATGGTCCAAGTGGCAGAGCAGCTTGTACAGCAGCCTGGACCTGTTGCAGAGTCTCCTCTTGTTCAGGTCCCCACTCAAAATTAGCAGCTTTTCTGGTCACTCGATAAATAGGCCAGAGTAGCACACTCAAATGAGGAATATGCTGTCACCAAAATCCAAAGAGACCAATTAGGCATTGTGCCTCTTTTTGGGTTGTAGGGGGGGGGCCAGATGCAGCAACTTATCCTTCACCTTAGAAGGGATATCTCGACATGCCCCACACCACTGGATACCTAGAAATTTCACTGAGGTGGAAGGCCCCTGTATTTTTGGTGGATTTATCTCCCATCCTCTAACACACAAATGCTTTACCAGTAAGTCTAGAGTAATTGCTACTTCTTGCTCACTAGGTCCAATCAACATGATATCATCAATATAATGGACCAATGTGATGTCTTGTGGGAAGGAGAAACGATCAAGTTTCCTGAGGACAAGATTATGACATAGAGCTGGAGAGTTGATATACCCCTGAGGTGGGACAGTGAAAGTATATTGCTGACCTTGCCAGCTGAAAGCAAACTGTTTCTGGAGGCCCTTACCAACAGCTATTGAGAAAAAAAGCATTTTCCAGATCAATAGCTGCATACCAGGTACCAGGGGATGTACTGATTTGCTCAAGCAATGACACCACATCTGGAACAGCAGCTGCAATTGGAGCGACCACCTGGTTGAGCTTATGATAATCCACTGTTATCCTCCAAGACCCATCTGTTTTTTGCACAGGCCAAATAGGAGAGTTGAATGGGGATGTGGTGGGAATCACCACCTCTGCATCCTTCAAGTCCTTAAGAGTGGCAGTAATCTCTGCAATCCCTCCAGGAATCTGGTATTGCTTCTGATTTACTATTTTGATAGGTAAGGGCAAGTCTAGTGGCTTCCACTTGGCCTTTCCCACCATAATAGCCCTCAATGCACTAGTTAGAGAGCCAATGTGGGGATTCTGCCAGTTGCTCAGCATGTCTATTGCAATTATACATTCTGGAACTGGGGAAATAACTACAGAATGGGTCCAGGGGCCCACTGGACCCACTGTGAGATGGACCTGAGCTAAAACTCCATTGATTACCTGGCCTCCATAAGCCCCCACTCTGACTGGTGGACCAGAGTGACGTTTTGGGTCCCCGAAATTAATGTCACTTCTGGACCAGTGTCTAATAATCCTCAGAATATCTGATCATTTCCTTTTCCCCAATGCACAGTTGCCCTGGTAAAAGGCTGTCAGTCTCCTTGGGGAAGGCCTGGAGGAAGATTAACAGTATAAATTAGTGGCAGTGTAACAGGGTTTTCCCCCAAAGGGACCTGGCCTCCCCTTCATTCAAGGGGCTCTGGGTCTGTAAACTGTCTCAAGTCTGGAAATTGATTAAGGGACCATAACTCTGTGTTTTTGTAATTCAGGTTAAACTTCTGTTCACCTGACTTAGAACTCTTTTGTTTACACAGCTTAAACAAGAGTTTAGTAGACTGCCCATCTCCTGTATTTCTAGGTGCCCCATGATTTACTAGCCAATGTCACAAATCTCTGCGAGTCATATAATTTTGACTATCTCCTTTGCCAACTCACTCCATGGATTGGGAGTGTCATTCTGATTATGGGAATCAGAGTCCTTAGTGCCTTTGAGTCCAGTCAGAGTAGAAAATCGTTCATAAAAACCCATTTTTAAGATTCTGTTTCTTAAGAACCACTCCTGGTACCAAGTTGTATTAGTTAGGGTTCTCTAGAGAAACAGAATCAACTGGAAACACTCGCTGATATAAAATTTATAATAGTGTCTCACAGAAGCATGGAAACACAGAGTCCAAAAACCGCAGGGCAGGCTGTGAAGCTGACAATTCCGATGGAGGGTCTGGATGAACTCCACAGGAGAGGCTCAGCAGCCAAAGCAGGAAGAGAGCCTGTCTCTTCTGAATCCTCCTTAAAAGGCTTCCAGTGATTAGATTAAGCATCACTCACTGAAGAAGACACTCCCCTTGGCTGATTACAAATGGAAACAGCTGTGGATGCAGCTGACATGATCATGATTTAACTTTATGAAATGTCCTCATCTCAACAGACAGGGCAGCACTTGCCCAACCAGACAAACAGGTACCATCACTTGGCCAAGTTGACACATGAACTTGACCATGACACCAAATATAAAAGAACTCCTACAACTCAACAACGCAAAAACTGACAACACAATTAAAATATGAGCAAAGAACTTTTTTTCTCCAAAAAGATAATTTTACCAAAGGCCTATAAGCACATAAAAAGATGCTCAACATCATTAGCCATTAGGAAAATGAAAATCAAAACCACAATGAGATACAACTACTGATGGTTGTCAACTTATCTAGGTTATGGTGTCCAGCTGTTTGGTCAAGCAGTTCTGTTCTGATTGTTAGTGTGAGTGTATTTCATAGATGATTTTGCATCTATACTTTGTTGATTGCATCTGTGGATGATTGCATCCACAATCAACAAAGGAAACTGCCCTCAGCAGTGAGGGAACTTTCCTCATCTAATCAGTTGGAGGTTTTAAAGTCAGAATTGAAAGTTTCATGAGTCAAAAAGAAGACTTGCTCTCTCTACTTCAGCCAGCCAGCTTCTCCTAGGGAATTTAACTTCACCTTCACTGGAGTTTCCAACTGCGGCATGCCCTATGGAATTTGAGCCTGCCAATCTCCATGGTCATGTGAGCCAATTCCTATAATAAATCACTTAATATGTTTATATAGAGACATGTACCTCTATCCACATATGTGTGTATATATATTTATCCTGTTGGTTCTGTTTCTCTGGAGAACCTTAAGACATTTTTTGGTACTGGAGAGTTGGGTGCTGCTATCACAAATATCTAAAAATGTGGAAGTAGCTTTAGAATTGGGTAGTGGATGGAGGTTGGAGGAATTCTGAGCTGCTTGGTAGAAAAAAAAATGACTTTGAAGAGATTATCAGTAGATATATGGATATTATAGGTGTTTCTAGTAAGGGCTGAAAAATAAGAATTATAGAGAAAATTTGTATCATCTTACAGAATACATAATTCATCATAAATAGAATATTGGTAGAAATATGGGCATTAAAAATACTTTTAGTGAGGCCTTAAAAGGAAATGATAACTGTGTTATTAGAAACTTGAAGAAAGGCATCCCTTCTTATACAGTGGCAGAGAACTTGGCAAAATTGTGTTCAGATGTTGGGTGAAGGCAGAACTTGTAAGCAATGAACATGGATGTTTAGCTGAGATTTCCAAGCAAGTGTAGAATATGTGGCTTGGTTTCTCCTTGCTGCTTATAGTAAAATTCAGCAGGAAAGGGATAAACTGAGGACTGAACTCTTAATCCTAAAGGAACCAGCAATTGATGATTTGGGAAATTCTCAGCCTTGAATTCAGATACATGCTCTGAGAATAGGACCAGAGGCAGCTCCATCAAGGCTCTCCCTGGGCTCCTGGGAGTTAAGCTCCTAGAGAATGTGGCTCTGTGCAAGGGTTTACCTGAACCACCCTTTTCTAAGATTAGTTATGTGACCCATGGATCCCGTTAACCACCTTAGAGGAAGACGGGAATGCAATTATCCAGAAAGGATCTATGGTAAATCCTTTTGTCTGATGGTTTGGACCACCTTGTACTGCATGGAAAACTGACTACATTTAGTGAATTTTGTAAGAACAGAAGCACTGCCAGCCTATACTGAAAGGGATGAAGACAGGATGAAATGAAGGAAAAATGACTTCAAGGCAGAACTATAGACACAGAGGTCTGGATCAAAAGACCTCCTCAGGCCAAGAGTAAGGGCCTTTAGTTATGGCAGGATTTCTGCCACAGTCCTTTGGGCATGGGTGGGTCTTAGGCCTGGGATCTCTGAGAAGGTGTGCTTTCTGCCTCAATGATCAGGGAGGGTGCCACCACCCCATGCCTGGGGAGGGTGGGGTCTACACCTGGTGCTCTGAGAAGGCATGGCTGTGGCACAAGAGCTTAGAATGGGTGAAGCTTCTCCTCTAGAAGGCCCACAGAACAAAACATTGATCCACAGATGACTCTCAGACCTTGGAATATAATGAAGTTTGCCCCATAGGGTTTTGGACTTGCTTGGAACCCATGACCCATTTTTTTCTTTGAGTTTCTCCTTCCTTGAATGGGAATGTGTCTATCCTATGCCCACCCCACCATTGTATTTTGGAAGCAGATAACTTTTTTCCCTAAGTTTCACGGGTCCATAGATGAAGAAGAATTTTGCCGTAAGATGGCCCATACCAATAATTGATTTTTAGGAGACTTTGTACTTACAGTTGTTACTAAAATGACTTAAACCTTTTGGTATATTGGAAAAAGGTCAAATGGATCTTGCATAAAAAAAAAAAAAAAAAAAAAAAAACATGTCTTTTGGGGTCCAGAGGGCAGACTGTGGTAGATTGAACTATGTACCCTGTTCTAGTTAGCTAGCTGCTGGAATTCAATATACCAGAAACAGAATGACTTTTAAAAAGGGAAATTTAATAAGTTGCTAGTTAACAGTTTTTAGGCTGTGGAAATGTCCCAATTAAAGCAAGTCTATGGAAATGTACAATATAAGGCATTCAGGGAAAGATACCTTGATTCAAGAAGGGCAATGAAGTTCAGGGTTTCTCTCTCAGCTAGAAAGGTACATGGCGAACATGGTCAGGGTTTCTCTCTCATCTGGAAATGCAGATGGTGAACACGGTCAGGGTTTCTCTTTCATCTGAAAGGGCACATGGTGAACACGGTGTCATCTGCTAGCTTCCTCTCCAGTTTCCTGGGAGATGTTTTCCTTCTATATCTCCAAAAGTCACTGGCTGGTGGACTCTCTGCTTCATGGTTCTGCGGTGTTCTCTGCTTTCTCAGGATCTTGTGGCTTTCTCTCTTGTTCTCTAGATTTTTCCAAAGTGCTTCTTCTTTTGAAGGATTCCAGTAAAACCAATCAAGACCCACCTTGATTATAAAACTTAATCAAGTTTCATTTCCATACTTGACTGAGTCACATCTCCATGGAGATAAGCTAATTAAATTCAGTACTGAATGGGGATTAAAAGAAACTGTTGCTCCCACAAGGCTGATTAGGATTAAAACATGGCTTTTCCGGGGTACATAAACTTTTTCAAACTGGCACATGCCCCGACATAGATATGTTCTTAATCTGAATCTTCATTCCTGTGGGTATGAAACCATTGTAAAAAGGACCTCTTAAAGATCTTCTTTTTAGTTGATGTGGTCCAACTGAATGAGGGTGGCTTTTATAAAGATAAGAAACTCAAAGCCAGATGTTGTGACGGTCACAGGGAGAAACTAGAAGTCCGTAGAAACCAGAAGAGTAAACACATGGAGAGAGAGATTGCCATGAGATGGAAGGCAGAGGTGCAAGCCAAGGAACCCCCAGGATTATGGAAAGCAACACCAGAACGCTAGTCTTTGGGGAGAAAGCATGCTCTTGCCAACCCCTTGATTCTGGACATCTTCTATCCTCAAAATTGTGAGCAAATAAAGTCCTGTTGTTAAACCAAAACCAGTTTGTGTTTTTCTGTGACAGCTGCCCTGGAAAACTAAGACACCACTTCAATTATAGGACGTCTATAATTAAAAACCAAACAAACAGAAAATAGCAAATGTTGACAAGGAGTAGAGAAATAGGAACCCTCATTCATTGCTTTTGACAATGTAAAATTATATGGCTGTTGTAGAAAACAAGTTTGATGTTTTCTCAGAAGGTTAAATGTAGAGCTAACATATGACCTGGCAATTCCACTTCTGGGTATAGATCCAAAATAATTAAAAGCATGAACTTGAACAGCTATTTGTACAACAATGTTCATAGCAGCATAATCCACTGTAGCCAAAAGATAGAGGCAAACCAAGTGTCCATCAACAGACGAATGGATAAATAAAATGTATTATATACACATAACACAATATTATTTCATCATGAAAAGGAATGAAGTTCAGATATATATACTACACAGTGGATGAATCTCGATAATATGATGTTGAGTGAAAAAAGCCAGACACACAAAGACAAATGTTGTATGATTTAGCGTATATGAAATACCTGGAATAAGCAAATACATAGAGAAAGAATGTGGTATCATTGTTTCATGGGCACAGAGTTTCTATTTGGGACGATTACAAAGTTATGGTGATGGATTGTGGTGAAAGTAGCACAACACTGTGAGTGTACTTAAAATCACTGAATTGTACACATGATAGTGATTGAAATGGAAAATTGTGTGTTGTGTAAATGTTACCACAATTTTAGAAATATTTTTTAAAAGTCCATCAAACATCAGGTTATGCAAAGCTGCATAACCTGAATCAATCATGAGGAAATATCATCTTGAGGGAGAGTCTACAAGTATCAAGGCCACGAACACAAGCCAGAGGAACTGTTTCAGATTGAAGGACACAGACAATAACAAAATGCAGCATGAGAGGTTTTCTTTCTTTCTTTTTTTTTGCAGAATTTTGATGGATTTATCTTGGTGATATGTCCTCAGTTACAGGAATTACACATTAAAGTATGCAGGGGTATTGGGTCATCATCTTGCAACTTATTCTTAAATGGTTAAAAAAAATGAATTCTTTGACCACTGCAATATTCCTGTACTACATTTTTTCTGTAGCATTCTTTAAAAAAAAAAGGTGAGAGTCGGACATTATTTTGAAGCTCGAGGTTATTTTTCTTTTCCAAGTTGAAAATGTTACCATTTCCTGAAATTTTAGGTTATTAAAGAGAAAAATTGCTGTCTTTCTACTAAAAAAAAAAAATTCCATCAAAACAGTGTGCTATATGTCCAGTAAAGAAAGCATTAGTTTTTTTAAAAAAAATGTGGACTGGGAAGCAGAAGGTATTTCTTGAAACACTGGAGGAGAGTGGTCTAGTTAAAATAGAGAACAGTGAGATTTGCCACACTGCTCTTACCAAGATTCCGCTATTTTATTTGAGTAAACACTCCCTGGATTGTTGCAAGCTTTTGGTTAATTCCCAGAATTCTGAAAAAGTTTATTTTGATGATTTTTGCTAGTATTCTTATTGCTTTTCAGAGGTCCTTGTTCTGTCCATCAGTGACATTCTGATGTCACTCCAGAACCTGAGAAAGTTACACTCCATGGTTTCAATCTGCTTTGAGCACTTTGAGTGGCTTTGGGTGTGCATTACAATTCTAGAGAAAAACATGTAAATTTTAAAATACGATTAATTTATTGGATATTTTGTATTAGGAAACCCTGGATATCAGCTTTACCACTTGAAAAGTTCCCCAAGTTTTATAATGTAATCAATTTACTCATTGAAATCCAACATCCCATTTAATTCTTCCTTGAAGAATCTGGTGGTATTATAGCAAAAGTAAGGGCAGAGATTCTAGAGTCACATCCAATTTTAAATCCTTGTGAATGACTTGAAGAAATCACCTTACCTCTTTAAGTTTTTTCATTTGTAGATATATTAACATCTATTTCCAGGAGTTATTGGAAGAAGTCTGTAAGAACCTGGCATAACTTCACAGAGAAGATGCTTAGTTGTGCGTTACTTCTCTTTTCCTCCCTTTAGTAAACAAGAGGCTTACTTTTTAAAAATAAGCTATCGTTTAGACAACTGGGAAAAAGAAAATATTTTACAAATAAAAGGGAAATCTGAAAAAAGTGTCAGATGATTTTGACTGTCTTTACACAAACTTCATATAACTTCTGCCATATTGAGTCAATTTACTACTCAATTACTAGACCCATTAGTAAACCCATCTTTTTTAGATCCACAAACCAACTCTCAATTATGTAGAAAGAGATTACTCATACATTATATCTCCGCATTTAGTGCTGCCTAAGTTTTGTGCATATTACAAAATTGCATATTAGCTTCTTAATTATGTAAAGGGTTGGATTTAAAGTCATCAGACTCTGTTGTTTGTCAACAGATTAGGAAATAAAATAATGTATTTTGAAATGAAAGATCAAAATGATTTTTAGAGGGCAGGCCACAGTGGCTCAGCAGGCAAGAATGCTCGCCTGCCATGCCAGAGGACCGGGGTTCGATTCCTGGTGCCTGCCCATGTAAAAAAACATATATATATATTTTTAGATCATATTAGATTATTAGGAATTGGACAAAAGCTTAAAGAGGTACTCTCTGCTGAGGGCATTTTCATTGCCTTGAAGGAACAAGCATGGATGGACTGTTGAGTCAAGCCTTGCTATTGAAGAAAGATGGTTAGACACATACCTAGCTTCACTTATAGGAAATACCTAGAATAAGCAAATACATAAAGACAGAAAGTAGATTACAGGTTACCAGGGCCTGGGGAGCAGGGAGGGAACAGAGAGTTATTTCTTAATGGGTACAAAGTTTCTGTTTGGGGTGATGAAAAAGTTTTTGTAATGGATGGCAGGGATGGTCGCATAACATTGTGAATGTAATTAATATTACTGAGTTGTACACGAGGTGGTTAAAATAGGAAATTTTGTGATATATATATATATAATGTTATCACAATAATGTTATATAATGTTATCACATATATATATAATGTTATGACAATAATTTTTTTGAAGTATGGCATCACACTTGAAAATCCTAGCTCTTTGTGGTGGCAGATCAGATTCCCCTCCTACTCCCCACACCCATTCTAAGGTTTACCCAAACCACGAAGCCCCCAGGTGGGGGCTTTAAATACGCCTTGAGGCATCAGTGCATCTCTCCTCCCAGGCTTCTCCAGCAACCAGGGGGATTGTACTTGAGAGAAACAAACCTCCAGGGAGTGAAGCCTCAAATATGTCATTATGGGAGGCAGATGAAGAAAAAATTATATGTAAAAACGAAAGCTGTCATAGTCTATTTTTCTCTGAGAGGCAAAACAGTATTAACAAATGAGTTATGTTTTTGATACTGTATTATTAAAATTTAGCCTGCATTTCTCTTTAAAGGGATTAAACTTTTTCAATTCCTATATGTTCAGGTCAGTTTAGTAAGTTTAACTGTTAACATTTGACTTTGTTTTTCCTAGGTTTTCCTCTCTCCAATCTCACTGTTAAATTTACAGACACTTTCTGCTGGAACATGGAAAATGCAAATATCCAGACAATTCTTGCCATTCATTTAGTCTGTTAATTTCAAATCTGAAAGAGTAATTATGTTGGTAAGATTCAATAAGCCTAAAAACATCATCAGGTGGCTACGATGAGCTGAATGTTGCCTCGTCACTGGGGTACCGCGAAGAGCAGCAGGAAAGGTCTCTGCTTTCAAGGACCATATACTTTAATACGCAAGACAGACATTAAACAAGCGAAATTGTGAATATTGTTAAGGAAGGAATAATCAGGGTGGTGTAATAAAGAATGACTTGGAAGGAGGCTTTTTGGATAATAATACAATATAAAAAACGTGGCTCGTTTACTAATAATGTTTTGCCTCTCAGAGAAAAATGAGAGTTGCGTGGATACAATAGAAGTCAACTTCTAAGAATACAGTATCCCAAATCTTTTCATTCTGCCTCTAGCTTGTATCCTTGCTGTTTCCCCTGACAAGAATGTGCTTTCTTCGACTCTGCATGCGTGGCTCCTTTTGATTCTTCAGGTCTCAGTTCAAATGTTTACTCAGAGAGGCTTTCCAAGAAACTAGTAAGGTTTGTATGTGCCCTGTTATCATTTATTTCTTATTTGACCCACTTGATTTCTGCTTTTTCTCATTTCTTGCCTTTTATAAAAATTAATGAAATATTTCTTTACTATGCCATTTTCTCTTCTAGCAACTTGTTACACATTCTTTTAGTGGTTGCCCCTAGAGATTATAACATGTGTCCCTAACTTACAGTCTAAAATAAATTATTATTTTTATTGCTTTTTAACAGTCCTAGAATCTTAATTCCACTTATCCCCTTCCTGCCTTTTGTACAATTTTCATGCATTTTAATTCTACATATATTTTTAATTCCATAAGATCTTAGCAGTACTTCTTTGTAAAGTCAATATTAATTTATACTTACCTGTATGTTTACCATTCTTTTAAAAAAATGTCTAGGTTTCTCTCTGGAATAATTTTCTTTCTACCTGAAGAATGCCCTTTATTACATCTTTCAATGCAGGCCTACTGATTATTATGTCTGTGTTTGTCTGAAAACATTTTTCTTTCATTTTAAACAACATTTTGTTGGTTATAGAATTCTAGGTTGCCTAAGGTATTTTTTCTTTTAGCA